>JAEBUQ010000015.1:1800000-2021898 GCA_023014435.1 Amanita fuliginea | reverse complement strand
CACTTTAAGTTTAACAATCCGTTAAGTTACCCAGACTGGTTCTGTGATATGAACCCGTTTACAGCCGCTGCACACGTGATTATGCGCACGCCTCTCGAAGTACTAGAGGCAGCAAGGTTTCGTTCTCACGTGCATCTCTCTACAGGAGTCAGCGTACCTCTCCATGTCCAAATTCACCTCAGCTCAGGTCTTAAACACCTGATCGCACCTGAAAAGTATGCGCACTTTAAACTGCAAAGTGCCTACGATAACTTCTGTAACAGAATAAGGTGGAGACTCAAATATCTGTTTGAGTCGGGTGATAACAACACTAATGACTTTGACCCGGACTATGAAGTCGAACACGATACACCAGAGTGCGACTTCAGATTAGCTTATATCGAAGCGGGTTTCCAAGCTGGTGAGAGACTTGTCTTTAATGCGATCTCCAAGCGTAGCCAAGATATTAAAAACCTTGGTTATGACTTAACCGAACGGCTTGAGGAGCGGGTACAATCTACGCTTGCACCCAGAATCCCGTTACTACGCCGTTTCCTTTTGGCGAATGATTATATCGTCACAGGAACGGATAAAAACCTTGGTACAGCTGTGTCCGAGCGTAAATGGTATTTAAGTCAGTGTGAACGTTTACTGTCATCAACTACAGATTATAAAATAATTGATGTGCAGACAGTAAACGAAATTCTTTTGGAAAAGTGTTCTCGTATGGAAGAACTCGCCACTATAGCTACCTCGTTAATCGGGATGTGGCCAGCTGCAACACAACTGCCCGGATTCTTCCGGTCTAAGGTTACTAAACAAGGAGGACGACATCATGTCCCAGCGTTTCATGGAATCCCAAAAATTCATAAAACACCTACAGGCATGCGCCCAATTATCCCTTGTCATAGCGCCATACAAAATCCGGCAGCGAAATTTGTTTCAAAAGTCCTCAAACCGTTGATTGAACAATCTCCGGTAATATTGCAATCCTCTCGTCAGTTTTGCAACGATCTTGAGAAGATTAGAATTTTCAAGCCATCCACCTTGTGGTTGGTGACCGGTGACGTTGTTGCCTTTTATCCTAACGTCCCCGCATTAAGCGCATGTGAAATTGCTTACAAGCAAGCACATACGTACTACACAAGTTCTGGAGTAGTTCCACCTTTTAACGAACATGGTGCAGACCATGATTTTTGGGTACTCCTCGGCGTTGCACTTGGCGCTGGAAATTCTAAATTGATTTCACAATTTAATGGGCAATATTACTTGCAATTACGCGGATTGGCTATGGGGGTCGCAGATTCCCCTGACCTCGCTAATTTGTATGCAAGTCATTTTGAGGTCGATCAAGGCCAAGTCCTAAATAAACCGTGGTTGAAATATTATAAACGGTATATCGACGATATTTTTGCATTAGTAGAAGCTCCTTCTGAACAGGAAGCGCTAAGCTTGATATCGACCACAGTGTCGTTCATCGGCTGTGAAATAACATGGTCTGCGTCTTTAACGGTTTGTCCGTTTTTGGATGTGCATGTGTTTAAGGACCCTAGGGACCCTGAACATATTCATTTTAAACCGTACCGGAAGGCACGCAACCATCTTGAAAGAATAAGTTGGGCATCTCACCACCCGTTTGACGTTAAACGCGGGACCTTTATCGGTGAAATGTCTCGGATGGCCTCTCTTTGTAGCTCACGCGAGTTATACAATGAAGCAATATATGAGTTACAGGGCTTATACGTTGCAAGAGGTTATCCGGAGGGATTAATTAAGTCTTGGACCAGAGGAAAAGTACTTGACATCTGGGAAAAGAGACAGAATCCACCACATCCAGTGGTTGATAGGGAGAAGGACACTTTTGTCGTACTCAAGTCGGAATTTAATCCCGTACTTAATTATTTCAATGCCAAAGAACTTGGTGATACCATTGTATCAACGTGGCGCCAGCACATGGAGAATTGGGCTGACGATAAGATCCCCGCGCCATACTTTCGAGATACCGGGGACCTTGGAAAAATGAACTTACTTGAAGACACAGGCTTTTCTGCTCATTTTCCCGAAACAGTCGTTACCCGAAAGGGCGACCGAGTAGGGCGAACAGAGGGGAAAGTACTTCTTGATGTAACGAAACTAAATTCGTTGATGCGAGCTAGATGGCTAGTGTCTAGGAAGCGTACACGCAACCTTTTTGACCTAACCAATGTATGGAAACGCATGGTATTAACCAGTATGGACCAAGATCTGTTTGATGATCTAACTAGTTATAGACCTGATCTTACTCAGGAGTCCCAACTCCCGCATGAGGGATTTTGGGATGAGTTTAACCCAATTGAAGTGCCGTCAGACCACAAAGTGTCTGATTTGGGGGAGGGCTCTAGCCGGGGCGTTAAACGCTCCGCTCTGGAAGCACCGTCAGGTGAGTCTAGACTGTCTGTTCGCCCTCGGGTGGAAGATCCAGCAGTTGCTAGAGTAAAATCCGCGTGGGGTCGAAAAGGCATCTCTGATGTCCCGATCGGCTCCGCGGCACCGCCAGGCTTAATAACTAGATATGCCCGTAAAGTTGACAACAAGGGAAAACAGCGAGACACTGATGTCTAATCGCCGTCGCTGTTATAATCATCCTTGAGTATTCCATTGTCTTTGGTGAAATTTGACTAAATTGCGATTTTAGTAAACTATGAACTCATCTGCCCAGCGGACAGTTAACGGAGTGAAAAGAGTTTTTTGATAGGATACACGCTGTATAGCGTTCCCTAAACCCTAAACCCGTGAGTTATTTCCATTAGTCGTATACCCGACCATAGTTGAACAAATTATGCTAATAACATTTCTGTTGTGCTTTAGAAACCCTAAAGAACCTTACCACTAGGTAAGGCCACACGCTTGAAGACCCCTTGGTCACGTGCCCGGCAACCGGCAGTCTTGGTCCGGTCCGGGCCGTCACGTGTTTCAAGAAGTCTCGTGATTTACTGATCACGTGCTGCGATCTAGGCCCAAGGGCCTAGATCGTGGTCCCGAATTAGTGAGTCAGCATCCCAATGGAGCTAATGCCCCATTAGGATACATTGCAAGTTCACATGGCTTGTCAAGCGTGTGCTGGCAGTAAGTACCGGCCCGAAGTACCATCGGTCCGGATTTCTATTGTCGCTAAGTGACCGTTCTCACATTCATAGCGCCCAAGAGCGCCCATGTTTTGTGTCGACTCACATGCACTGCCAGCGCAACAGCAATTTAGCCAAATCTAGTTGAGCCGGGACACCGGTTTGCATTCAAACTCAGCTCAGCAAGGTATATAAGTCGCTCAAGAGGCCTGAAGAGCCTTAGCGAAACTTGTCTCTGCACCACCATCATCGGTGGTCACAAGTTGCCTCTTGGTTCTTACACTCGACACCACTCGTCGCGGCGACCTTCGGCCGCCGCTCCTCGACCCTAAACCCTAAGGTGGTTCAACTCATCCCTCCGGGGTGGGTTGAGTTCCTTGGCCCTGATATCAGGGACGTGGCCCGACTAGCCACAGCCTTAGCCGGCAAGCGTCGCACTCGCGACGTCTTAATGGCCCACAAGGCAAAAGGAACCCTCCCCGCTTTCATTCCCAAGAAGCGGGCCTCCATCCAAGCCTCGAAAGAGGTACGAGAGTCAGAGGAAGGTCAGGCTGCGCTCCAGCGTATCCAGTCTGAGGAAGATAAGCGGAGAGCCGCCCAGCTCGATGACGCTATCGCCGTGGCACTTCTTGAAGTGTCAGCCTTTGAGGAACAAATATCGGACGCCCGCATTTATGCGCGTCTCCAGTCGTCGTGTCAGAAGGCTGACGCGGTTGTTCGGGAGCGCCGTAAAATTGCCAAGGTGGTGGGTACTGGTGAGAATGTTCAACTGACATTCGAACTGTCCCCCGCTTACGCTAGCGAGGTTGCCCGGTTAGACGCCGACCTCTTACCGCTTGCTTTGCAAGCGCGGCTGATCGCCGAGGCCAAAGCTCATGTCAGCGAAGCCAAGGAGAAGAAGAAGAAGGAGGTTAAGGCCGCCGCCGACACCATGGATGTTGATACGGGGGATGATGGATCCTGCGGTACCATGGCGAAAATGGTTGAAAAGGCAGTGGCAAAGGCCGTCAAAAAGCTGAAGAACGTACACGATGTAAGTACGTTTAGTTCAAGTTCTAGACTAACCACTGAACTATTCGACTCCATAGTCCAAGAATCCGCCCGCATCCGGTTCCAAAAAAGCCGGACCGAAGGGCAAATCATCGACGGACAAGAAGGGGAAGAAGAAGGAACACGCCCGCAACGCCGCCAAGGCGAATCAGAAGCGTCGTCAAACGAAGGGTGGGAAACCCTCCGGCGGCAAGAAGGACAAGGGCGGGAAAGGCAAAGGAAAGGCAAACAAGTAACAACTTGTTTGCCTTATGTACATATACTGGATAGAGTATCGCGTCGGGACATACTGTCCCTTTCTTTTTCAAATAACAAATTTTGTACTTGCGCGATCGGGTGTGATACCTCTAAGTATTATGAGATCGGACGCCACTTCCATCTCTTGTGTGAAAAACATTTTAAGTGGAATGTTCCGAATACATACCCGGATTGGTTCTGTGAAGTAGAACCATTCACTGCTGCATGCCACGTGCTGATGTGCACGCCTCTAGACATACTCGAGGCTGCTAGATTCCGTCACCACGTACACCTCTCCACTGGGGTGCATGTACCGCTTCTCATCCAGAAGCACCTTAGCGTAGGCATGAAATATCTCCTCGCTCCAGAAACATTGTCTCATTTTCGTCTAGAGCAGGCGTATGAGGAATTCTGTAATAGAATTCGCTGGCGACTCAAATTTCTCTTTGAGTCAGGTGATAACGTAGAGACTGACTACGACCCGGATTATGAAATCCCACACGAAACTGCTCAGTGTGATTTCAGAATTAGCTATATTGAAGAGGGATTCTCTCGTGGCAAAAGACTTGTCTTAAATGCGATCTCCAAGCGTCAGCGTGATATTTTATCATCTGGTATACATCCAGCGCTTGACTACGAGACGACGCCGCGCATCCAAATTGCGTTGGAGCCGGAAATCCCTTCTATACGCCGTTACTTACTTAGCAATAACCTTATTGTTACTGGAACGGATAAAAATCTAGGAACAGCTATATCCGAATGCAACTGGTATAACAGTCAATGTGAACGTCTTCTGTCGTCTCAAGAGGATTATAATGAGATTGACGCTCAGCAATTAGACGTTATAAACTATGGACATTGTCAGAATATGGAAATGCTCGCCAGCGAGTCCTATAGACTCCTTGGGAACTGGCCTGCCGCAAGACAACTCCCGGATTTCTTCCGATCTTTAGTTACTACACCCGGAAGGAAGCATTATATACCTAAGTTTCATGGAATTCCAAAGATCCATAAAACACCAACGGGTATGCGACCAATTATTCCGTGTCATAGCGCTATTCAGAATCCGGCAGCAAAATTTGTGTCCAAAATCCTAAAGCCTGTGGTCGAACATTATTCGACCATATTGCAATCATCTCGTCATCTTTGCAAAGAGCTTTTAGATATCACGATTACCGAACCAAACCGAACATGGTTTGTGTCGGGCGACGTAGTTGCATTTTATCCTAACGTCCCACTCGACTTAGCTATTGATGTTGTCTGCAGGATGACACGACATTTTTACCATTCTCGGAACGCTGATGAGTTTCATCAACTTTGGTCAGTGTTTGATGCTGCAATTGAGTTTGGCAATCGTAACCTAGTTTCACAATTCAATGGAAAGTTTTATCTTCAGAAACGCGGTCTTGCAATGGGAGTCAGTGACTCTCCAGATATCGCTAATCTGTTTGGCGCTCATTTTGAAATAGATGAACGCCAGATCCTTGATAAGCTGTGGTTGAAATACTACAAACGGTACATCGACGATGTTTTCACCATCATTATCGCAGACTCAGAGCATGAGGCGATTAAGTTGGCCGCTGAAAACTTCTCTTTCGTCGGTTGTGAAATAAAATGGGATGCGTCATTGACAGTTTGTGACTTCTTGGATATTCATATATTCAAAGATCCACGAGAGTCTTCTCGAGTTCAATTCAAACCGTATCGGAAGGCACGCAACCATTTAGAAAGAATTACGTGGTCATCTTACCACCCCTTTGACGTTAAACGGGGTACATTCCTGGGTGAGATGTCCCGCATAGCCGGGCTATGTAGTTCGAAAGAATACTACAACGAGGCGATTTACGAGTTACAGGGCTTGTATGTCGCGCGCGGCTATCCGGCTGGATTACTTAAATCTTGGCTTAAGGGCCATGTATCCGATAAATGGGATAAACGATATGATTCCTTAACTAGAATAGTTCAGGAAGAGGAGAAGGCGACATTTGTCGTCCTTAAATCCGAGTTTAATCCAGTACTTAATTATTTCCACGCTAAAGAATTTAGTGAGGCCATTGTATCAGAGTGGCGTAATTCCATGGAGATTTGGAATTCCGGCAATGTGCCCAGTGTTTATACGCAGGACTGGGCCATTGGCAAACAAGCGTTACAAGACGATCTAGCGAGCAGCTCGCTTTTTCCTGAAGACGTCACAACTTGCAAAGGAAGTGGCGTAGACGGAGAAGGCACTGTTCGTCTCGCCGATGTAACAAAGTTAAATTCTCTGATGCGTGCGCGTTGGCTCGTTTCTAGAAAAAGAACGAGAAATCTGTTTGATTTAGCAAACGTCTGGAAGCGCATGGTACTCACTAGTATGGACCATAATATGTTCGATGACCTAACTTCTTATAGGCCTGATCTTGAGCGGGTAGGATCTCCGGAACCTGCTGATGCTCTTTACTGGGGAACTGGGCCGTTCCCAGAGAGTGGTGCGCAACAGGGCACTAAACGTCCTGCTCTGGATGCTGACTCGGCATCTAGGAAGAGATTGCGACCTCAACCGGTGACTTCGTCCTCGGAACAAGGTGGTGAATCATCCTCTTCTGTGCGTTCTTTAACCGCGTGGGGTGCACGAACCGTCTCTGACGTAGTAGTGGGCCCGACGGCTCCACCAGGCTTCATAACAAGATTTGTACAAAAGACTGACTTGTCTAAAAAGCGTAAAGGACAGTAACTGTTTTATCCTTCGCTTGTCATCTTATGCTCAACCATTGTCTTTAGAACACTTGGATAAAATTGCAATCTTCCTCAAGTGTAACTCATAGGACGCAGACCTTTTACGGTAGCAGGCATTGATTTATTCAAACTGCTGTATAGCGATCCCTAAACCTTAAACCGTGAGTTATTTTCCATAGCCGTATACCCGGCACACTTGAAAAGATACAACTAACACTTGATTGTGCTGTGTTTGCCCTTAGCTAAACCCTAAAGGCCCTAAACAGTGCGTTACAACTACCATTACGCCACGTGACACCCTTAGTAGTCACAGGTTGACTGTGGGAACTCACCCCACGTGATGGGAAGTGATGCGCTTACGACTATTCAGTACTGCGACATAGGCGCCTCGCGGCGCCTATGTCGTGGGAACGGAGTTCTCTTTTTAGTAACCCGTACCTCCGCCAGATGGTGGGGGGCGCGCGAAAGATCGGGGGTAAGCGCACAGATTAAGTAAGTAATCATTACTTAATTCTGCACAGCCACCATCCTTCCTGCTAGCAGGAAGGAATGTGGCTGTGTCGTGACTGACATGAGTCATGTAACGCATCACATGCTGTAGTGACTGACCGGTCCGATGTTTGATAACGATCGGCTTAAGTCCATGGAGTCCGCTCCGGAATTCGGTTAGGTAACCGTGACTTACTAATTACCGAACTTTCGGTTCTTCAAAGCGCAGCATGTCCGCACAGCAATTTATCCAAATGGAGTCAGCGTGTGAATGAAACTCTATAATTTCGTCAACAGAACCACACACTGGCAAGGTATATATTCGCAAGGGAAAACTGATGAGCTCTAGCGAAACTTGGCACCAGTCCACCATCTAGTGGACGCCCAGTTTTTTCCCTCGACCTCACCGTCACCGCCGTCTCGCCAACCTTCGGTTGGCTCGCCGCCCACCCTAAAGTGGGAGGAATTGGGCTGCTGTGGGAGGAATCTGGGTATTGTGGGAGGAATTGGGCTACTGTGGGAGGAATCTGGGTACTGTGGGAGGAATTGGGTTTCTGTGGGAGGAAGCTGGGTAATGTGGGAGGAATTGGGCTACTGTGGGAGGAATCTGGGTACTGTGGGAGGAATTGGGCTGCTGTGGGAGAACAATCTGGCTTCCCACACAGCCAAAAGCTGCTTCCAAATGGGGATGGAATCCGGACCCGGATTCTCAAATAAGATACTTAGGCCCTAAACAGTGCGTTACAACTACCATTACGCCACGTGACACCCTTAGTAGTCACGGGCTGACTGTGGGAACTCACCACACGTGATGGGAAGTGATGCGCTTACGACTATTTAGTACTGTGACCTAGGCGCCTCGCGGCGCCTAGGTCGTGGGAACGGAGTTCTCTTTCAAGTAGCCCGCACCTCCGCCAGATGGCGGGGGGCGCGCGAAAGATTGGGGGTAAGCGCACAAATTAAGTAAGTAATCATTACTTAATTCTGCACAGCCACCATCCTTCCTGCTAGCAGGAAGGAATGTGGCTGTGTCGTGACTGACATGAGTCATGTAACGCATCACATGCTGTTGTGACTGACCGGTCCGATGTTTGATAACGATCGGTTTAAGTCCACGGAGTCCGCTCCGGAATTCGGTTAGGTAACCGTGACTTACTAATTACCGAACTTTCGGTTCTTCAAAGCGCAGCATGTCCGCACAGCAATCTATCCAAATGGAGTCAGCGTGTGAATGAAACTCTATAATTTCGTCAACAGAACCACACACTGGCAAGGTATATATTCGCAAAGGGAAAACTGATGAGCTCTAGCGAAACTTGGCACCAGTCCACCATCTAGTGGACGCCACGTTTTTTCCCTCGACCTCACCGTCACCGCCGTCTCGCCAACCTTCGGTTGGCTCGCCGCCCACCCTAAAGTGGGAGGAATTGGGCTGCTGTGGGAGGAATCTGGGTATTGTGGGAGGAATTGGGCTACTGTGGGAGGAATCTGGGTACTGTGGGAGGAATTGGGTTTCTGTGGGAGGAAGCTGGGTAATGTGGGAGGAATTGGGCTACTGTGGGAGGAATCTGGGTACTGTGGGAGGAATTGGGCTGCTGTGGGAGAACAATCTGGCTTCCCACACAGCCAAAAGCTGCTTCCAAATGGGGATGGAATCCGGACCCGGATTCTCAAATAAGATACTTAGGCCTTCATAGCTTCATAGATCATCGACATCGATGAGCGTTACACTACAGCAAACGTGACATGTCGCGGCCCAAACTGGTGATAGTGACTTGGAAACGTGTTGGACGATATTATTTTCATAGAGCATTACTGTTCATCTCATTTACTGTGATCACCGGTCACCATCAATCAATTTCCTTGGCAATCCTGCGGTGAAACAGGAAAGAATTGCACAGCAATCGATACTGGCCTAAGTTACTGGCTTACGTTTCAAGACCCCTACGCCGAGATAGATTGTACGGTGTAGGTATGCTGTAAATCCGTACGATTATTAGGTGGCACGGCGCGCCTACTTCTATCCTCGATGGCTCCTCCGGCTGCTGTTATATGGCAAAAGACAGGTGAATACGACTCAGCAGACTCTTCAGCGCTTCAGCCTTGCCCGGACATTTCCGCTGGGCATCAACGCAACCCAAACGCGAACGGCGTAGTACGCGTTACTAGTACTTACTACCCGGTTTGTGAAGATTCTTGGAAAGCTCTTTGATAGTATTCATTAGATGACAAGCACCGGCAATGCCAGTTTGCTATCAATTTCGTTGTTAGGGACTCACAACAACAATGTAATGGGTCTGTCGGCCTGTTAGTCCTCCCATCAATTTAGCCAGTTGGCAGCTCTGATGCGTATAAATACACCTAGTGACCAACCGTCGCCCTTGAGCTGGTCTCCCTTCACTCTCGCAGGCAGTCACTTTTGACACAGTGTAAGCATTCAATCCAAATCTTAGCGCTTCAGTATTAGAACCTAGAATGCAGCAGATTGATGATGATATTTGTCAAGCATACGTTGTTTTTATTTGCGCTCCTAAGCATCTCCACTGCGGTACCCATGTACAAAGACTCTAACGGGCCTAACTCTCAGTCGCAAGATGCAACATCAGGTAAATCGGATATGCCTGATGGTTTTATGATACAGAAGCTTCATATTCCCATTTCTAGGTCCACGACAACGTTTCTTATATCTCAAAAAGGATTCTTCACCTCCAGTTATTTGTCTTGGCCCGGCTACCGACAAACGAGGTCGTCCAGTAGCTGGAAAATTTCGTGTCGTAAATTTAGTTGAAAGCCAAGTAGGACAACAGCCCCCAAAGTTTATTTCTGCCATGGACTACTTCGACGATTCAATTAAAGGTGAGCTCAAGTTCAATCCGATGCTACAGCTTAGCTCAATAGATATTTCCCAGTGAACGGAAAGACAATAGAACAATTTCACGTCGATGTCTCTAAAGTACCCAATATTGACGAAGATCTCTTCGGCTCATCGTTGGCAGAGACTTCAAAAAATGATTTCCAAAGATTGTTGCAAGATATTAGTGAGGATGCTCATTTACGACCGACACCTTGAGCTGACGCTGTCCAGAAAATTACCAGAAGACACGATAGGGTTATCATCCACAGTGATGATTCCGATTTCGCTTGCCACGCATGAATAGCACCGGATGCCTCACGCAGTGCATGAGCATGTGCATGTATTACTTCTAGTCCTTCATATAGTAGTGTCATGACCAGACAGTGGTCGATATATCATGTGTCGAGCGAAGTTTCTGCCAGATTGAAGTATCATGAGAAATTGAGTTTCCCCACAGATTTCTGTCTACGATATGGTATTTGTGCCCTATGCAGGTTTACGTTAAGTTTAACTCGGGGCTGAGATCATTGACCAATATTACGTCATCATGAAGCCGTGTGCGTCGCGCGTGCTGCACGTCAAACGCTCGAAGCAGCAGACAACTGTCCTCTCGACGTCCACCTCGCCCGATGGCCCCTTTCTTCGAAACTGCAAAGGTGAATCTTATTCACTTGTACAAGTGTCTCTGGAAGCTCATCCCAGGGTTTGCCGAGGATAGTCTTTTTCTGACGTCGCAATAACCGAGAAAGGCGTCAATACCCAAGACTTCATAGAAGCGTCTGATGCACTCCTTCATCTTTTTGGTACCAATGTACTCTATCCTCTGTCGCTGAACGCTGACATGAGCAGATTTGTTGGGTTCTAGCGTCTTTGCCTTTGTCCAAACGGACTTGAAGAACAATCTCGATGTTCGTGTGGATATACCGTGCTTCAAAGCATAGTGTACTCAATATTAGGCGTTCACAGGGCGTGAGACGACGCTACGAAAGCCACAAAGATGAATCTCAGACACTGGAAGCCCTGGTCCTAAGTGAAGCAAACGAACCTCATAGACACGCTATCCCATGCCTCGTCCGCTTTATTCGGTGAGCCCAGACTCTGTGAATTTTGACAGCGCTTACATTCCATACGCAGCGGACTCGCATTTACTTGTAAAGCCTTGCAGAACATGCAGAAGGACCCTTCTGCCGAACTATACATCTGCTTCAAACGTTCTTATGATGAGATTTTGTGGCATCACCATTCATTTATCGTGCGTTCTGTGGTTGGAGTAAGCGCAGGCTGATATACACTGTTGATGGATTGTTCACCTGATTGTCACAGGTTGCTATGCGGGCTGTCCCTAGGCGTCGTGATTTCTATGCCCGCCTTGCCGAGGGTGGCTCGCCTGAAAGGCTAGATGCAACACTCAAGAAGTGGCTGGCCTCACTTGAAGTCTTGGTCAGTCATATGCGTAACTTTTTGGAGGGCGGACACTACGGCCGAGTCGTATAAGAACACTGGTACATATATCACCCAATCCTCCTACCTCTAGAGCTTATAATGCGTGTGTATGTAAATTGGCAATAATTATTCTTCCCTGAATATCGTGACAAGTTGTGACGCAAGTCTTTATGGACGTCGACGGTTTTGATGGCGACACTCTGCAAGGACATGAACGCCAGGATCTCCAGTCATCCTCATCAGATGGTTTGGACAATGGCTTGGACAATCGCCATTTCGACGCTCCCGGTGTGGACGAGAAACAATCTCCAACGCGTCCACAGCGGGCCATGTTTCCGCGCTTGAACCAATCTCAGCAGTACAACTCGCCTCGCCCCACACGACCCGCGGATCTTTTCCGCAAACAGTTCCAAAGAATTAAGCCGCAGCCCCAACAGCACCCGCCGTTCTTTAACTTGCTCAACACCATCAACACCATACGGGGCGAAAGCAGCAACAGTAAATCGCGCCAACCTGAAAACACGCGTAACTACCTACTTTTGTTCATTTTCCCTGCCTCTGATTTGCATTCATGTTCTGGATACAGGGAATCAGAACGTGTTTCAGCATGCACCGTCGCCGGCGGTATCACTCAGCCATTTGGCTCACGGAAAAGGCGCATACGTGAACCCCAGAACGCCTGTTCCACCTGTCAAACATGCTGCAAATGAAGATGGTTTGTCCCGAGAGAGAGAACTCTCGCCCACACCGAGCACCGGCGGCGTTGATTTGGAGATGGAGGATTTGACCATGAAGGTCTTGAAAGAAAAAAAGACGCTCAAGGCTGAGCTTGTACAAGCGGTAAGTCCTCCATCAGGCCTCTTAGACGCGTCATTAGTGAATATATGCGCGTTCTTTTCCACTCCATGTCTTTCCCCGACCCGTTGATTGATCTCCCACGTTTCAGCAAACCCACGCGCAAAACCTGACTAGGAGATTGGCAGATGTTGAAGAGGAATTCTCAGTTTCGTCGGCCAGGAACGTTGAACAGGATAAACACATCGAGACGTTGAAGCACGACCTCTCTTCCGTTTGCAACGAGCTGTCCTCTGCGCGCTCGGAGCTGTTGTCGGCAAAGGCAACTTTGGATTCGCACCAACGCGATCTGGCCTCCACGAAGGGAGATTTAATGTCAGTCAGAAACCAGAACGTGGTTTTAGCGTCAACGAACCAAGAGCTTGAGCGGTATCAAGGTCATGTCAAAGCCAAGCTAGATGTCGCGCAGAAGACATTAATTACTCTTAAAAATGAGTAAGATGTCATTTAACTGTGTTTTGTGACGATTTGATAAAGTAATTGTAGTTATGCGGCATTGTTGACGTCCTTCACCGATCTGAAGAGATTGCACGACTCTGCTACGGCTACGATCTCCTATCTTTCCGACGGCGTCGCGGAATGCAGGAAATCGGTAAACGATGCATTGAGAAGTAGATCTCAGCCATATCCTCGGTCCTCGAGCTCTAACCCGCACATGGCAGAGATTGAAACTACGTACCAAGATCCCAACACGATCGCGGGGACCGCGCAAGTTAGAGCTGTGCTTGACGACCTTCGAGACTCCTTGTCCGAGTGTAAGACCCGCTCTTTGTCTCATCTTTCCTTGTTGAACGGAATAATAGCCAGCCGAACTAATGACCTTTTGCGAGACAAGTTGCATCATCATCTGGGCCAAATCGTCGAGCTGAATGACAGGATCAAGGAACTGGAGACAGAGAAGCGAGAGCTTTTGAATCTTCTCGTCGTTCAAAAGGAACAAGAGGCGGCTAGCCAAAAGCTAGGTGAGCAAAGTCTTAAGACAAACCGAGTCGTCAGTCAATACATTTAGGCATGAGGATGGAAGAGCTTTCCGATCGTTTAGTGAAGCGCGAGGCGGAGGCCGAAATTGCCAATGCCGATGCTGTCACGTTGAAAGCCGAATTACGGGTCTCGGAATCAAGGTAGCTTTTGATTTGCCCGCGCATAGCTTGAGCACGTTTATTGTTTAAGAATCTCGGACTTACTGCGGCAAATTGCGGATGATTCTGTCAAGCTAGAATTGCTAACAGTAAGACAGCAGGAATGCGACGGAACAAAGATCGAGTGAGTATCGAACATCTGTGTATATCTCAAAGAGCATTGATGCGAATCTGGCAGGAACGAGATGTTAAAGAAGGTGATGGCTGCCAAGGACGATAGGCTGGCCGAACTGGAACAATCTATTGCATTGTACGTTGCCTCCCACTCCAGCATTCAAGTCATTTGGCAATTCGCATCAGTACTACAGAACAACGAGACGAGCACCGAAAAATGCTCAGTAATGTCGAGAATGAACTCGCCCTGGCGAAAATGGAAGGCGAAAATGGAAAGATACTGTAAGGAATCGCACCTTTCGTCCTCGATGACTTCATTTGTCGTGATTAGAATCCAGCAGCTACAGGGACAACTCTCGGATTCTCGAACTGCATTGAGCCAGGCGGCGAAGGACGCCGAAATAGTCCAGCTTCGTGCTGCCAGCGATCTAGAACAAGCCAAGAATGCCTGTCAGGAAACGATTACAGAGTTGAAGAACACTATATCAGCGAAGGCTGGTGAGCATAAATCCGTCGAGGGTAGTCTTGAGAGAGCAAGGAGAGAGCTGTCAGAAAAGGAAATATTGTAGGTTATTGCTTCCGCACTCCTGAAATTGGCTGATGGTCACTGAGATTGAAACAAACGAGCGCACAATTTAATGTACGCGAACGTCGTGGCACTGCTGTTCCTGACTGATTAGCGAAGAAACTGGAAGAACGATTTGACGCGCAAAGCGCTACACTGCGATTATCAAAAGAGCAGTGCGGCGATATACAGGTAGCCTTTAAATGCGAAAGATATATCCTTGTTGTGTTGAGTATTGGTCAGGAACAATTGCAAACCTCTGAGCGCAACGTTGTCGTGGGTTCCATCATGAAAAATGATGTGCGGTGTCCGGGGTTCTGATTGTGGACTTCAGGAACTCCAGGTGCAAGTAGCCACGTTACAACAACAGCTTGAAACACATCAAAATACAGCAAATGAAGTAAAGGCGCTCAAGGGGCTATTAACTGAAAAGGACCTTGCGTTGGTCTTGATCGTCCTTAGCGCAGACAACAAGCTAATTCTGAACTCAAAGCCTTACCCGGACCATTGACGATTTGAGGGTGAGTCTATCATATTACTGATTGGCATCGTGACTAGAGTGTGATAGGACTTGCAAGGGCGTTACGATATTCAGACTAAGGACCTGCGTGTAAGTGGTCAAAGAACTTATTGTCGTACTCTGATCTCGCACAGGTCATTACGAGGGAACAAACACTCTTATCCGCCGATCGAAAGAGTCTTGAGAAGGAATCGGAGACACACAAGAACCGCCTTGCAGAGAAGGAGAGACTGTAAGACACCGGTCAAGCCATGTGGATTACGCTTGACTCGATCTATCTTCCTTCCAGTTTGGCGGAGTCAGAGAGTCGGACAAGTGTGAGTTGTACAACCCCGGTTAGATATGACATCTATGACATCATGATGCAGGTGTTTCAAGAGCGCTTGGACGCTCAGAAGGTGGCGCTACAAGTGACCAGAGAGCAATTAGAATCGTTACAGGTTTGTGTTTCAAGCATGAGTCGAGCCTCAGGTCAGCGAACTTTGAAAGGAACGGATCATTCGTTCCGAGAGTAAACATGCAGTAGGCCGTTTGAGAGGATCGGGGTACTTGTATTAATGGTTCACCTTCCAAGGCCCAACTCGAGTCTGAGAAGGAGAAATTGAAAGCAGAGATTGCGATCGGGCATGAGCAGCATACGGGGCTTCAAACATTACTCAATCAAGCTAGGGAAAATGCGGTGGAACAACGTGCACTTCTGGATGAACGCTTATCAAGGGAGGAAAGGGCGAACGAAAAACTTCTCGAAGTACAACAAAGACGTGCAGAAGTAGCAGAAAATGCTGCTTCTGAAGCAAAGCTTAATGCGGACATGTTGAAGAAAGAGCTCGATGCTTGCCTCCGTAGGCAGAAGGAATCTCAGTCTCAGCTTGAACTGACAGAACAGGATCTACTGGATACACGGTCAAGACTGCAGGAGGCCCTGGTGCAAACCCAGACGATCCGAGACCAAACTGAACAAGGAAACAAGGAACGAATCATTTTATTGGATAAGATAAGTACGATGGAGACGCAGATGGCCAGTTTCAGGGAGGCCAATCAATGTTTGATGCTTAGGAGCAAAACATTGCAGGATCGTTACGAGAACGGGGATCTGGCGAGTGACGTTTTATTCTTGTCAATGCTCGAGTGTTCAAAACGTACGAAGTCTGACCAGGAACGGAGTTTTGTCAATTACATTGTTTCAACGACTCAATCGATACACGAGAATGAATTGCTCGAGAAAATGAATGAGCTTAGACGCGCATGTTTAGTTTTTTGACGCCACTTCTTGTCACCAATGACGTTATTACAGCGAGACGCGGCTGCCAGTACGCTTCAAGAAAGGATAAAAGCGTTGGAGTCAACAATAGCTCGAATGCTACGGGAAAGGGAAACCGAGATCCGGCCGGAAGTGAAATCCCTCGTCAATCTTAGTCTATGGATGTCGTCAAGTCCTCAAGACGGTTTAAACTCGGTAACCCCCGCTTATGCGAGTGTAAATGAATTTGATGTTTGTGAATTTATAGGTTGACATGCAAATTCCTACGGTTGACCCGCTGCATCTCAATGCCCGGACGCCAGCACCGATGACGCCTCGCGACGAAATCACTCTTGGAAATACTGAGACGAATACAACAGATTATGCGCACAGGAAGGATGGCAAAGATAACATGAAACAAGTGCCAAAGTTTTCAAATCTGTGTGAACCTGATTCTGGGGACGACGATATTCCGTTAACAGAGTTGACGCGAAAATCGCCAAGCCCTGCCTTTATTCAAGCGGCAAATAAGCGCGGAAGAGCGGCGTCTCCTGCTACTACCAACACGGGCAGACCAACCAGACGAATGGTGAGTCGAACCAGATATTCTGTTTTAGAACCTTGAATCGTGGATAAGCGGGGTTCTGGAACCGCACCTGTCGCTGATCAAGCTGTCAAATCGCCAAAAGCGTCCAAGAAGGTGAGTTTCATTGATGGGTCTATCTATACATGCATGACCAAGTCACGTAATGACAGTCGGGTCCAAATACGAGGCAAAAAAAGCAGAAATGAACCGTAGCACCTCTGTCATGTAGCTTCAAGCGACGCCTCCGAACTGATAGGAATGCAACTTGTATGTAGCGAACTATAGCAACGTGAATGCCGTATTTGAGTGTGCTCGATTGCACGTTTATGTGATGAAGTAGATTGTGTGTGAGCATGTGAGCGCTCAGCTAAGCAGGTGGGTTAGTTTTGGTTGTTAAATTGGTGGCGATAAAGTTCTGGCATGAGACGGATATTGGGATTATATGGCGTACGAGATCAGCCAAAAGTAGCAATGAACATCTAAGCGGCGGCTGTTTTAAACGTTGAACGCATGCGATTGGTTCCCAGATAGTATGCTAGTAACCGGTGTCATCGCTTGTAAAAAAAAGGGCTGGCGCCAGAATGTATTCAGAAAGAACATGGTAAATAGGCGAAGAATCATCAGGGAGAGAGAGACATACCTGCAGGTAGAGGGGGAGACGTGCAAGCCACTAAAAGGGACTGGGACATCTGAGGGAAAGGAGAAGATAAGGGAGTTACGAGCACGAGGCAGGGATTACCCTATTTAGGGTGCTAAGCGAGGATTGTCCGCGGAATCCGCTGAGATTGTGTCGCTTAAGGCGAGGAGTCAAGAACGTGCTAGGATATAAAAGGGTTTGGGGTGTGTGTGTGTGGCACTTACGGACGGTATGGTATGTCAATGTCGCTTGCATTCGCCGATCATGAGCGGACGCGGACGGCGTGTGTCCGGGCGTTGATATTTGTGCATTCTGTTGAAATGGGCCTTTTTGTTTTGTACGACCGACCGATTGTGGCCGCGCCTCCATCCCTGGCTTGAAATAGTTAGGATCGGAAGGATACCTGTCGTCGCTTGGACTCATGTGTGCGCAGCGTGGGTGGTGAGATGGTTTGGGATCATGGAGCCAGTTGGCGGTATCTTGATGAGCCGTTCCAGCTTGTGCCACTTGTCTGCTGCTTGTCTGGTCAGAAAGGGCATTAATTGAGTCATGCCTGGGTAGACCTGAGTTTGCCAATGCAAAACGTAATGGTGAGAGCAGAGGGGGAACAGCACTGGGAATAGAAATCAGTTGGTTACATAACGTCATGTGTTGTGCAGGGACTCGGCTTCCCTGACGAAAGCTAGTTTCATGACAGTTGTCGGATGTGCGAGTAACCCAGGGTTTGAGGCAGCGCTGAAACGCGACGAGCCTATTGTGCTGCCGAGTCAAGAATGCCAAAGCGAGCAGTGACGATATAGATCGAGGCAGAGAGGTGAGTAACTGACGGAATCAAATAGCACAGGCCGAACTGGTTCTCTGCAGAGACGGATCGGCTAAGACAAGTAATGTCGAAGAAGGGTATACCGTACCTGGTCCAGCAGCTGCGCGGCAACACTCATCCCCATATGACCACGGCTACTTTCAGTCCTCATATATACACCGTGCTTACCCGCTGCTCTCTTCTCCGGATGCAACTCACTGCCTCAGTCTACTCCAAACGATGCCTGTTGACACCACCAGGACAATCCCCACGCGTAGGACGCAGCGAAAGATGACGGAGGAGGAGATGAAGGAGATAGAGATGAAACGCATTCGCGGTGCGCCCATCGCCGCCTCCCTGCCGCGCTCGACCGTGACTAACACACATTCACTTCCTTTCTAGGTGAGCTTTCTTGCGCCGAGTGCAGAAGACTCAAGCTACGCTGCGATAAGAAAGTGCCGTGTGGATCCTGTTGCAGACGAGGATGCGAGAGTATCTGTCCTTGCGGTGCGTCTTGACGAGCGCCATACATTCCTGTGCATCGCTAAATTTAGAGCTCAATCAGGCATTTTATCCGCTGGGCAAGGTACACGGTATGTGATTTACTGGTTTTGTCAGGAGACTTGTCCGCCTGAACAACAGTTTCCCGAAAGATTTATCCTAGCCGACACTGAACAGCTGCATGGTAAGATTGCCGAGATGAGTCACCGGATTAGGCAGCTCGAAGACGCTCTTGCCATCTTCCAGTCCACCATATCGGACGAACGGCATCCTCTGCTCTCAGAGGAGCAGCTCAAAATCAAGTTTGGCTCAGAGGCTCTGCCCCGCTCGAGGAAGACGGCGGCAGAGGAGGAGGAGGAAAAGACGTTGCAGACGATTGATGCGATCGGGACTCTGACACTAAATGAGTCTGGGACGGGCGCGTACTTTGGGCGATCGGCAGGGTCAGAGGTGCGCTTTTCCCCCCCCCCTATTCCCACTCGCCTGTCGCGATATTGAAATGCGCTTCATATAATCAGACATTGATGGTACGGTTGCCGCTTTCGACAACATTTCGCTTATTTTATTTTTATTCCCATTCATTATCTTTTTCCAGGCTGGCGAAGAATCCAGCTCGTCAAGCGAGGAAGAGGACAACACGCGGGAGCCTCTGCCGACGGAGCTGGAAGGCTTATCGAATCTCTTTCCCTTCACTCGCAAGCACCAGTCCAAGTGCCGCTCCCTCGAGTTGCTCGAGCGACACCTTCCATCACACGAACGCGCTTGGGGGCTCGCGCAAAACTACCTTGAGCACGGAGCCTTCTTTTTCCGGCCAATCAAGCGAGAAGACCTCCAAAATAATGTCCTGCCCAACGTGTACAATGTCGCCAGCCAGCGTGTCCGGACGCGGATCAACTTCAATGCCGCCAACGAGTCTTCCTCACCTCCAGGCGAGAATGGTGTCGAGAACGGAATTCACGTTGAACCCGACCACGGAAACTGCCATGCGCTAGCTATGTGCTTCTTCGTGTTTGCGCTAGGCTCATTGTTTGATGTAAATCTGCCTCCGTATAATGCGGAGGCGGAGAAGTATTATGATCTTGGGAGAGCTGCCCTTTCAGCTAAGGCAGTTTACGATTCACCCTCGATCGAGACTGTGCAGTCCATAGGACTTATGGCCACTTATCATACTCTTGCAGGGAAGAAATACTCAAGAGATAGTGCGGTGAGTTAACTCTCAGCTCGGTCGTGAGGCTTGAGGCTTGAGGAATTCATTTAATATTCTCGTTCAAGTGGTGCTTGATGAGCCTCGCAGCTAAATTGGCACAAAGTGTATGTGTGACCCTATTTTTTTCATCTCTCTGACCACCATATTCGTTAGATTGGTCTACGTGAGTTGGTAAAACTGACTAAATTGACGTTTCTATTTACTATTTTCTCAGATCGCGATAGTGCACGCTGGAATCTGGGATCGTCGATAGTGGAGAAGCGGAGAAACGTCTTCTGGGAGGTCACGGCGGCGGATGTTTCTCACGTTCGTCAAATTTTCGCCTCATCAAGCTCGCTGTTGATCTCGTCTTTTACCGCAGAGTCTTGCCCTGGGCCGACCACCATCAATACACTTCTCGTTCGTCGATTGTGAATTCCCGCTTGACGAGGAAGCCACTCTGAACAACGATGGCCAAATAGAATATGGGTGTACGTTTAAAACCACTCTACATCATTTCAAGAGCTGACTCTTTTGAACCAGTCTGGCGGATGAAACACGTCTTTGCTCGCGACGTTTTCATGCCGATTATTGAAACAACTTTAACAGCAAAACCCAATAGCTATGCTGCGGTGTTGAATTTGGATCGCAAAGTTCGAGAGACACACATCCCCACAAGCCTGACGAATCCTCCCGACGTCCATCGATCGAGTTCTACCAGTCTCAAAGCGGCCTATGCTACCCAGCACAGAACAGTTCGTGAGTACGAGCCTGCTCCAGACTTGACGAATAAGCTGATAATGTATTAGCATTGTTATACCTCCATCGAAGCTTCTTCGCGCAAGCTATGCTGGATCACCCTACCAACCCGCTCCTTAGCCCATTCTCTCCATCGTTCCTAACGGCGTATAGATCAGCATCTCTCGCCATTAAGTACACCAAAGAACACTTTGAACACTGCGCAGAAATTGGAATGAGAATATGGTTCTTATTGTACCATACTTTCTCTGCAGCGGTACGTACAATAGATTTGCAGGGGTTGTGCGATTGTTTACCTCAAACATGAATAGATCATCGTCGGAACGGTTGTCACTCGGTCACCGGGTTCGACCTTTGCCCCGAGAGCTTTTTACGAGCTCCAAATGGCTATCGAGTTGTTCGAGCAGACTGCGAAACAGTCATCTCGGGCACGTACTGCCCTGGTATGCTTTACGCATCAGAGAGTTATTATTCCGCGCTGATAATGATACACATAGAATGTTCTGATGAAGCTGAAAGAGAAAGCGACACGGGCTTCTTGTCAATATAATGGCGTGCCATCACCAACGGGTGCCTTCCCCTTCAGCAGGCCGGGTGACGAGCTAGATGATGAATTGGCGATCTTTGGTGGTCAGAAACGGATGATATCGAGGAAGAGCAGATCGCACAAATCGTCTCCCTCGGCCAGTAGCGGCGATTCGCCTCCACGCGACACCGGGTCAGCCTCACCACCATTACACTCTCCCAGCAACCCCAAATCTCAAGCGGCGTATCAAGAAGTTCACCCGATGTTGCTGCAATATCTACAAGGAGCAACGTTCCATTCTCCTCCGCATCAATCGGCGATGATACCATCTGTGGCGGGCGGGAACGCAATGCAGTTGAGCAACAATAGCAATAATGGCATGGCGCTACCGATTACGAAAAACGTAGAGATGGCTGGACCCGATGGCTACCCTGCGCTGTACAGCAATACACCGAGTGATCGCAAGGCCGGGGTAGGACCGTCTATGATGCCCTATACTTCTACCCCGTCCACGACCAGCCTCATGACTCCCTCCGGAAGCAGAAGTAATTCATTTTCGAGCCACCGCACGCTGGTCGATGGGAACGATAGTGCAATTTGGCAGGGCAAGGTGGAGCCAGTCTCATTGCCGCTTTCAGACGCCCATTATCTTGATTGGCTCTCATCTTCGGCCTCGTCGCCGTTCCAGAGCCCGGTGCACGGCACGGAGCCGGCATTCCCCGACTCTGTTCAAACCTCTCCAGATACTGCCACTAACTTTGGGATGTCAACCAGCCTTGCTCACCAAGCACGCTTGGCCGCCGCCAGCCACCATTCCGTTCAGCTGCCGGCGACAGCGAACACATTCGACATATTTGGAGTACCGCCTGGAACGGCGTACCTGAATGGGTACGGGTTCAATTCCATTCCGCCTGGCAGCCCTACTGGTACCATGGTCGAACTCGGGGTATCTTCGGAAGCGGGAATGGACGCTCGATGGATGACGTTTGTGCATGACTGTGGTATAATAGAAAACGGTGGTGGTCTGTCGCAGAATGGTTGAAATGACGAGTGCAAGGAAGGACACTTTTAGACCTTCCTCTCTAATTCCTCTTTTTTTTGTATGTTTCACAAGTTCTCCGCCCCTTCTTATGCATTTATGGATCTTATCTTTTGATTCTGGATCCGCCCTTCAGTATCAGTAACCTATCTAATCAGTCTTGTAAATTATTCTTCGAATGCGTTCAGAGGGATAAAGTTTTGCGCGCTAACCGATTATTATTATCACACTTGCCTGCATGTCTCTCACGAACGTTTTACCTTGTCCTGCCAACACGTCAAAAGGTTTTTTGACTATTCGCGAATAGTCATCTAGGAGGGGTTACGCACGTGGGTGATGAATATCAGCTGCTGACTGTATCGTGTTCCACTCGCATAACACGACCTGTCAACGGTGTGAAGGATGTCATTTGTCCGAATTGACATGTTTACGACGACGATTTTCGGGATAACAAGAACGACATGTTATTTACACCATGCCAAATGATGACTTTCAGGTACTTGAGGGTTAATCATTAATCCCGCACTTTTTCTTGGTCGGGATGACTAGAGCTGTGGCGGACCGTCGTCGAAGCGTGCTTACTTGGCTTGGGGTTCACTATTTAAGTATCAATAGGCACTCGCTTGTATATCGATTAGCGCTCGATTGTTTACTTCTCTTTCTCCGGTCGGCGGAGAATAAGGCAGAAAAAACGATATATTCTGGACTTGGCGGTTGATGTATGTGCATTCGTCCGTCGTTTTAACTTTCGTAGAAATGCAGAAGTCTATTCCCAACGCCCAAGACTTGGTGGCCGTCAGTAGAAGCTGCGGTTCGTTGTTCCTTTAATTTCTCCGTTGTGCGCTGAATCGATGAATGAAGGATAGCGGCGTCATTCACCTTTACCATATACGACTTTCTCCTTACGTTGCAAGACGAAATTGGAATGATATGGCCGTATGCCTCCATCCTCTCTTGATTCTCAAGCGAGATTGACTATAGAACTAGGAAGCCAAGCAGGTCTTGGATTAAATGGACATTTCTTTTTTTGCGATATTTCGCTATTGCGGCTCAACTGTGCGTGACAAGATCTATCGATCTGGGGCATTTCTGACACCTTTCTGAATTAGTACGAACATCGCTATCGAACTAGTTTTAATACCTTATAACAATAACAAATCACGAATAAGCTTGATTTACGGGTTTTTAATTGCCCAAACCATTATTTTCTTTTTTATTTCCACCGCCGTGGAGACGATATTGATGGTCAGAGGTATGCTTCTTCCCTCGTCCTCGCTTCTGGCCAACCGCTAATTCCACTAGTGTATGCTTTGTATAACAAAAATGTTTACGTGGCTGGAGGTTGTGCGCTGTTGCTGCTGGGGCAGATTGTGGCATTGTCTGTGGTGATCTCCCGCAAGGTTGAGCAAAGGGACGCCATAGATCTGGAAGCTCTTTCTGGCTCGTTCCCCTATTTTGCGTGAGTGTTTATCCACTGTCATGCCCAAATAGGACGTCTTAGTGACAGAGAGTAGGGTTTCTACGTTAATATCTCAAAGCGTAATTGTGACTCTCACTATCATTAGACACTATAAAGCCGTTAAAGAGGGAATGACTTCCTCAGTAATGAATTTATTGTTACGCGACGGAGTCTTGGCCTTCCTAGCATTTACTGGTGAGGATCTTGGTGTCTTTGCTCCGCAGGATGGCTGAACCTAATTGTAGCCGTCACATGCATCACCGTAGTAACTGTAATACACAGCAGTGTATATGCATTAATGAGTTACTTGTAAGTTCCGGTTTTAGGCGGTTTCACGCGGCTTACCTTTCTCAGCTGGCTTGTTTCTATCCTGGCCTCGTTGGTGAGCGTTCTGCGACCCGCACAATTGCTATTCCTGAGATTCATCTGAGGGCTGCCGCATTATTCTTAACCTGGAATGTTATTGGAAGCCGACGCAAATGACCTTGGAGCCAACCCAGTTGCTCACTGAGATTTCGTCTGCATTTCTCTTCAACGAACGAAGCGCCGATTCGGCAGATTTCAGTCAGAACTCGGGGAGGATGTGGTCAAGTTCACGGACGATTTCTGTACCTGCGTAGCTTGATTGGAAGGTGTGGAAACCGTGTGTACGCGTGTGGCGTTCAACGCTCAGGGTGTTCAAATGTCCAGACAGACTCGGGCCTTGTTGCGGCGGGTTTTTACTAGCCCTTAAGGCCTTAAGCTTAAGTTCGAGCTTCCTAGCTTCATGATCAATCATCGACATCGATCACCTGAGGGCCGCGGGCTGCGATTGTCCTCGTCTCCCATTAGATATCATGCTCCTCGTGAGATAATTCTCATGTCAAGGCATTCCTCATTTATTTGACGGCCCCGTACTGCCTGTTAGCCCCTTTCTTAAGTACCGCGAAAGCGTTTTACCTATGCGGATGAGTGTGACGTGGCTAGCAGTGTTCGTCATTGATCAACGTACTCGGCTGATTGAATCCACTCACCCGAAACATGATTCTAACATAATCGCATTGAATGTGGTACATCGTGTATGCCCAGGAGCATTGTGAACTATGGCGTCTAAGCCTTAAGGGTATGTCAGAAACGCATTGGAAGCTTTCGGCATGGCAGCGGAGTAACAAATTTATTGATTGATATCAGGTTCCGCGAACTTGTCCCGTGTTCTTCTCGACGACTCTGATATTTCTTTCACGCCTGTGAAGCTTGAAGACCATAGACACTCGGAAATTATCTCCGAAGAATCTCACTGAACCCCGTCATATGAGAAATAAAATGTCGTGGCAGTCCCCTCCAGGGTCGTAGACATGCAGCCGAACGTGTAACTTTTGGGCGAACTTCTCTTGCCTGGCTTGGATATGCTGAATAGCCCAGTCGCCAGCCTTGCCGGTGCAGGGTAAATGTTCTTCTGATCTTGTGCATCGAAGCCCCACTAATCGAGGTGCTCTCACAGATTCGTTCTTATAAATACACAACGCGCTGACGTCTCCTACTTTCGGGGCCCCGCATTCATTTTCCAAGCCCTTTCATGATGTCCCATGCAAGTCTATCGATAACCCACGTGAGTTCTGGCAAGTGTCTCCGTCATGTTACATTGGCTGAGTCGAAGCTCAGCTTACAGCCTACATTGTAAACGTTTTTCTCCATGGTACATTGACTGTTCAAGTTTGTACGTTGCTTTTAAGATGCTCCTATCGAAAAAATTGAAGTGATGTTCTGTTCGTCAATCATGATCTAGACGAATACTATATGGATTATCCGCACGATAAAACCTTTATGAAGTTTACGGTGCATGGTCTCTATGCAGCTGAGACTGCGCATACGGCCCTCACCCTATATAATGCCTATACGACACTGGCTTCAGTCAGTCCCAAGACCCATGTCGACGTCCTTGGTATCAGCGGATGTGTTTTGTCGGCCATGAGTATGTTTTCCTGTCTTTTACCCCCCATCATGCTAATTCAACTTCAAAATTTAGTCGCATCTTTAGTTGAAGGCTTTTATGCTTACCGAATACACCTTCTTTCGAAAAGACGATGGGTCGTCTGTATCATATTGGTTGTATGTTTTTCGTGTTCAAGTTGTGTCGGCAATTCATCAAAGACCATGATAGCTTTCGATTATACAATTCGTGCTAGGAATGGTATCCGGGATCGGAGTCGCTGAGAAACGTTGGTTGAAAGAGACAAGGAAGTCCGAACTGGTTGATTTTTACTTGAATATAGTGCGTCGTGTTTTGGTCTCTCGCATGAATTGTGCGAACTCAATAATGAGATAGGGTTGGTTTGGGGCATTTGGTCTTTGCGATATTATAATTGCTGCGGTCATGGTCAACCTGGTATGGGACAATCTCCTATCTTTGCTCTCTTTTGACGTTGTGCCATTAGCTGCTTCAAAGTCGCAGTAGTAGATTGGCAGCGACTCGCCGCCTGGTCAGACGGCTCATGACTCTCATTATTGGGACGGGAGTGATAACAGGTGCGCATAAATTATTTCAAATTTCCACTTATTTATCTCAATCCATGTAGCTGGAGCCTCCGTTCTTTGTTTCGTCCTACTGGTCGCCGCGCGTCATAAGCCATATTTCGTTGCCGTGATATTAACAATGCCAAAGTTTTATTCCAACACTCTGCTCGTCCAGCTTAACAATCGGCCCAAGCCTGTTGAAATGGATCCTGGCCTGTTGGAACACATCGACCTGTCGTTCGTCAAATCCGGGAGCGCTGTGGCGTCGCGCGCGAATTCAAATCTGGAAGATGACAAGTGATTCTCAAGAGGGGCAGTCTTGAAGTATTGGCATTGTTTAGCATCTCTTATTAACGACGTGCTTGTAAGCTAGTGTCGTTATGCACAATATTTTCCCAAATCTTGGTCTGACCAGCACCTTAGTTATATCTATATTTTGCTCTCACAGCTTGAATTTCTAAGATAGTAACCTTTCGGAATCGATGATTCCGCGGTGGTAGATACCGGGAATACTTCCCCATACTATGGATGGTGTGGATTCTAGAAAGCGCTAGATTGAGGGGTGACCGGTGAAGCTTGAAGTGGCAGCTGGACACCGCCCTTGCTCGGAGACAACTTCACCAAGTGCTCGGGTAAGTCTGTGTGCGGCACAGCATCATACCAACGGTTGCGGAAAACCCCAGCAAGACTACGACAGGTCCTCTGGCGTCACTTGTGTGTGACTGCGATGGGATTCACTGCCGCTGTCAATCAGAGCTTGCCTGCTGTTTTCTTCCCTGCCTGTTTCAGACGGTGCAATGCTAGATTTGGACGCACCTGCCATTGTGAACAATGCCGGGACACAGAATGGTGCTAGGCCGCCATAGATTATACTGGCCATATTACTTAAAGATAACCCAGAAATCTGTGTAGAGTCAAATCGTCCGTCTGCCAGGGACTGATTTAATTTCTATCTCTTGCAACCACTAGGGTGAGGTAGCCCCGAGCGGGAATAATATTTTGCAACACCGTTGACCATAGGGACATTGAGATTGGCACAGGCTGTGTGTTTCATCTGAGCATAATGATGGGGAATGGAAAAAGTTCACCGTGCCGTTGCTGAGGGTCGACGACGGCAGACATATTCACAGCATTTGGCGGTGTAGAACTGATGCCTTACTCGAGGTTGGAGTACGCGAGGTATGGAAGAAACTAATGCGTGCCACACGTTTGACAGTGTGCGGATATGCAATACGATCAATAATTGTAAAACAATACATCCCATAAACCAACATATTAACGATCATATTCGACCTACACCTGCATGTACCATCTCCCAATCCCTTTACACGTATCACACTGCGAACTGTCGAAAATAAAATAGCTGACCGTCCCCGTACCGCCACACATCCAACACCGGACCCCACCCAGCCGACGATCCCCTGCTGGATACACAGGCGCTCCAGCTGGCACCGCGCTTCCGACGCCACTGACTACGACACTGGGACCAACGGGAGGGCGGCTCGGCATACAGGGCGGCTCAGAGGGGGAATATCTGTGCGAGCGCACTGAACTGCTTTGGAACGTCCCGACGCTAGCACTCGGCCTTACTGGACCCTGCTGTCGTGTGCCGGGCGCGCTGGGCGTCCGTGTCATGGGAGGAAAAGTGGGAGGAGAACTCTGCGGCGGAGGCGGAGGCGGTGAGGACTGTGCGAATGAGGGTAACGGGCGTTGCACGTTCGCGTTTGGGGCATACAGCAAGGCAGGCACATACGGCTTTCCAAACTTGGCCCAACACTTTTTGCACGGTTTGCTTGGGTCTCCGCGTTTATACCCGACGTTGAAGCCTATATAACACGCGCGAAAAAATGAGTTTGCCTATCTCACAACGGAGAGAAAGAAGGACGTGCATTTTGAGCATGTGTAGCCTTTAGGGTAAACGAGCAGTTTTCCGCCCCGGAGGAGAGAATGTCCTGGCACAGGTTTTGATGTCGGGTTAGGTTCGTCAATAGTGGCCCGGGTCGGCGATGATGGTGAGGAAGTTGAAGGCTGTGATTGGTGTTGCGGTGCCAGGCTCGATGTCGCAATTTGGGATGCGTCGAACGAATTGCGCCGGCGAGGGATCGACAGTGGTGATGGTGTTCGCAACTCTGGATCGTCTACATGATGATCATCAGAAGACAAATCTGAGTCGACACGAATCAGCCCCTCCGCCGTGCCAGCAGCATAAAAGTCTCGGGCGAAATCGGATACGGGTGCGGGTGCGGCTGCCGTGGATCTCGCCGTCGTTGAGGTAGTTGAACGAGATATTGTACTAGGAGACCTTTCCCGCGGATCACTCTGATTAGGCGACAGCCGTGGAGCGGAAGGAGTCTGACGACGCGGAAGAGGAGGAGGAGATGTAGATGGTACAGGGCTTGACGTGAATGATGAAAACGAACGAGCATGGCGGGGGGCAGACCTGGGTCCCTGACTGGACTGAGCGGCCAAACTATCTCCAGCGCTAGGACCGAAGGCTACATTTTGGAGCTGATCGACAAGCGATCCCGCAATTTGCTGAATAAGACCCGGGCGGTGTCCATTGCGACGACGTTGAGCAGGGGGGCAACCAGTGAGAGTTGGGGCGAGGAAGTTGGGACTGGAGTTAGATCCAGTATAAGATGGGGTAATACCTCCAGGGCCTGGGGCTGGAGGGCGTATAGACTGCTGCTGTTGGAAAGGACGTCTGGGACCAACATCGAGCGTAGTTTCACCGCGACGGATGTCTGGAGCGGCCGTGTACGCAGGTGGTTCCTCCTCTCGAATTGGAGGGGGTGGTGGTTCTAGTGTGATCACTGGAGAAGGGGAAGGTTGTCTGCGACGACTTCTCTCTCGTTCTTCTGTCGGTATGGGCGGTAGGTCCCTTTCTAGGTCTGCAGCTTCGGGTATGGAAGGGAGATCTGGGACCGTGTCTGTCAATGGATTGAGAGTTGTTTCACCATCGCCTGCTACAGTGTGGAAGGACGGTGGAGGATTTATTGAGCTTCCGGTTGCAGCGGGAGAGAGCTGTTGTGCGCGGAAGGGGTTGTGTGAGGAAATGGTGACCATTAGGGATAGGGAACGAGCGA
Source organism: Amanita fuliginea (assembly GCA_023014435.1). Taxonomy (NCBI): domain Eukaryota; kingdom Fungi; phylum Basidiomycota; class Agaricomycetes; order Agaricales; family Amanitaceae; genus Amanita; species Amanita fuliginea. The sequence continues at coordinate 1,992,520 of JAEBUQ010000015.1, read as the reverse complement.
GGGTTTTTAATTGACTGCGCGGATATCAAATATCAAATATGCTGTTACACTTCATCACAGCTTCAAGCCTTCGTCATGTCAGGCACCAAGCAAGTCACCTTGTATTACAATTGAAACTAGTCAAACAACGCCCGCCTAGCTCAATCGGATAGAGCGTCAGACTCTTACGACCGTTAGGTGTGTTATCTGAAGGCTGCGAGTTCGACCCTCGCGGTGGGCTAGTTCGATTTTTTTTTCCTTCCGCAACTAAAACATGTGCTCTTGCCCACTTGCTAATCCTCCAAAGTAGCATGTTATAGCTTTTAGTTTCGACCCAGTCCATGCCTCCTCCACTTCCACCTTTTCTTCACCGTCTCGTAACAAATTGCTCACTTCCTCCATGCGCGTATTACGTGGCAAGTAATATGCTACGTTTTGTGTTACCTTCCTTGTTAACTGGAAGAGTTCGGCTCCATGGATTGGCTCGGTGGATGCAAGCGAGAAGGGAGGCCAACCATGGATCACCTCGCCGTCTTCATTGTCCTCGCCATCTGTCCTGCCGGGAGAGGGGGACCCATTGAGATAAGAAGGACCACCCCATGGCGGGCTGAGAAAGACTACGTCAATCTTGCGGTTATCATTCTCACTATCACTGTCCCTGTCCCTGTCCCTATCGCGCGCGACGTATGATTCAGCAAACGCGATGTAGTCTGCGAGGATGAACTCGACATGGTCCGCGACGCCGTATATCTGGGCATTGTGCCGTGCGAGAGCGAGCCGGGTAGGGTCGTTATCGATCGCAATCACTTGCTTGTGCAAAAAAAAAAAAAAAAAAGAAGGAAGAAAGAGGGAGAAAAAAGAGAAAGTTTGGTTTCGTGTTCAAAACAAGAGAGCCATTGGTACGCACCTCGTTGACACGTCCTGGCGAATGCGATCGTGTTGCCCCCGACACCGCAAAAGGCATCCACGATCGTGCTACACCTGCACCTCTCTGCAATGTGACTCGCGATCACTTCGGGTGTGATGCTGTACCACCCCTCTTCGTCGAGCAGGCATCCGGGCGGTGTCGAGTAGAGAGATAGGTACCGCTCGCGCTGGTGGAAATCTGAACACGACGAGAATCAGCCGTATATCGTGTCATGAGGGAGAGACTCACATTTTTGGAGATGTGCGGGTACTTGTGAGGCGCTTGAATAGTGCGGGACTAGACCTGTCGCATTGTACTTTTGCACAAAATGTTGTTGTCCGTCGTCATTCTTTGTCGATGTTGCCGTTGATGGTCCTGCTGTGTTCTCAGTCACCGCCACTGTAGTCAGACCCTCTTCTTGAAATGCTTTGCGGACGAAACCGGACAGTCCAGTAAACCCGCCACGCTTTCGTTTGCCCATGCAGTGCGAGGAGGTTATTTGTACATGATTACATCAGGCTCACGATTTTCCTTCAGCTTGAAGCAAAGAACATTTCTCCGTCGCATTTGGAGGGGGTACAAGTTCATTGTTTTTGGTGAGTAATCAAGACCGACATTTGCTCGAAAAACTTGAGATGTTCCTCAATCCACAACAACTCGCACATTTCCATCTTATGCCCACATCTGAACGCATCGTACTGCTGATTTTGATACCACTGCTGCCTCACCACTGATCACTCTGCGATATGAATACAGACATACATACATACATAGTTTTCGATAGCGACCGGGGAGAGTCATTGGATCTTTCGGACTTTTTTTTGTACTTCTGCAATCTCTTGTAACCAGCCAGAACATTGACAGTCTGGAGAAACCCATTTCTCCTTTGTATAGGAGAACTTGTATGTATATAAACATAGTACACTGGTGCTCCTTATTTGACTCTCCTATTTTACACCTCTCCAAAATGGTTGACACTGAAATAACAACTGAGCTTAAAGAACATCCACAAATTACCAGCCTCACTACCAGCCTTAGCCCAGAACAAGCTCACAGGGAGGAGCAAGACTGGGAGTAAGCATCAGTGAAATTTGATGTGTTCTTCCCTAAATGTTTGCCAAGTATGGAGTACCATGAGTTAGAGTTTGAGGACATTGAAACTCTCAAGAAACATTTTAGGGAATTGGAGGACCAAGGGCTAGTGGTGTCTTATCAGACTATGGAGGTAGAATTTAGGAAATTGAGGCAAGACTTTCATCAGAGGAAATTGGAAGGGTTTCTCATCAGACTAACCCTAAACACTCTAATCCAAGTTCTTCCAGGCTGATGCTGGCAACTTCGGTGGCCATTGCTGCAGTCCTGCTCATTTTTGTCCAGAAAGCTCCTTTGTGATACCATTATCTACAGGGTTTAGTGTTAACAATTTGAAACCCGAGTCCTGTACTGGCAATGATGACATCAATGCAAAGTCCATTATCGTCCCGTTAATGACAAGCACCAGCACGCCATGATCTATTCATGGTTGCATTCTAAGACGTTTTTTGTGGCGCCGCACCTCTCCATGGATAGGGACTCAGTGGCGGAGGATTGAACCGGTCTGAACCCTCGGCAGAAGTCGGAGCTGGACGCTTTGGCCCGTAGTTGTGATTTGTCACGGCTCCGTCTCCTCCATTTTTCCGAAACCAAGTCTCGTCCGGGATGCCTTATAATGCCTGGATGAACAGATGCGCGAGTGGGTTTAAGTAAGTCGGGCCATCTGATTGGCTGAGGCAGTTTCCGGAATCACGCGACAAGTCCGCTCTCGACTGACAGTCATGTTGCTGGCCTCCGTCGTTCCTGCCTTGCGCCGCCATGCTCTGCGCACGTTCGCCTCCACGACATCCGTAGCACAGGCCGTTCCTGCAGAGAAGCCTGTCCTTTTGAAAGAGTTCAAGATCTACCGCTGGGTATGTTCTCCCACACCACTCTACGCCTATTCCTGATGTTTCCCTCAGAACCCAGATGAACCAGCCACCAAACCGTACCTACAGTCATACGAGATAGATCTCAACCAGACTGGGCCAATGGTGTGTCTTCAGGTCTCTTACTGCCCCTTACTCTCATGCTCACGGGCCACGACAGGTTCTAGACGCTCTCATCAAGATCAAGAATGAGATCGACCCAACGCTGACTTTTCGCCGCTCATGCCGCGAGGGTATATGCGGCTCATGCGCCATGAACATTGACGGCCAGAACACCCTCGCCTGTCTCTGCAGAATCGACCGCAACCCGAGCAAAGACAGCAAGGTTTACCCACTTCCACACAGTACGTTCTCTCCTCTTTTTTTATTTCCGAGACAAGCCAAACTGTGCCGCACAACACAGTGTACATTGTCAAGGACCTCGTCCCGGACCTCACCCTCTTCTACAAACAGTACAAGTCGATAGAGCCCTGGCTCCAGAACGACGATCCCCCGGAGAAAGGTACGTTTCTCTTGAAGACAGCAGAATTTGTCCTTGTCTGAACGGGCCGTCTTCACAGAGTTCCTCCAGTCGCCAGCGGACAGAAAGAAGCTGGACGGCATGTATGAATGCATTCTATGCGCGTGCTGCACCACATCCTGCCCATCCTACTGGTGGAACCAAGACGTTTACCTTGGTCCCGCGACGCTCATGCAAGCCTACCGCTGGATAGCCGATTCGCGAGATAGCCACAGCGCGGAGAGGAAGGAAAAGCTGCAGAATGAGATGAGCCTATATAGATGTCACACCATCTTTAATTGTGGGCCCGCTCAGCTTTTCTCTTGCGTTACATCTCATCTGATGATTGCGTGTCTCGAGGCTCTCGTACGTGCCCCAAGGGCCTTAACCCGGCAGAAGCCATTGCCAAGATCAAACTCGAAATGGCAAGCGAGTAGGGGACAGACAGACAGACACTTGTGCATATATCATGTTCAATACTATTTTTTCATTTGCCAGGTTGTACAGGATGAAGTGAGAATGGTCTAATAAGTTAAATGTCCGTGAGGGCGACGAGGATTGCTATCGATACATTGGGTCATCCGGTAAAGCAGGTTCTGCGTATCGAAAAGCAGCCGTTCCATCTCATCTGCTAGTTGTTCTACCCGGGCCACTCTCGCCTCCATTGCATCGATGATGAGCGCAATCTGGGCTTCTCCTGCTTTTAAGCGAGCCTCTCGTGCAGGACAAGACGACGAGAAGGAGTTTCCGCGGTCTGCATCAAGTGGCACGGCGGCTTGTGCAGACGGTGCTAAATCCTCCTCGTCATCAGAGGCCAATCGTCTTTCCTCCCCAACAAAGCTCGAGTTCGGACAGGAGCTCGGACGCGGATGCGGCTCTGCGTCTGTGAGCCAACGCAGAGTCTGGTCAACACACCATTTCGCCTTGTGGAACCGGCGCGAGGCACGACCATGCTTGTCGAATGATGCCTCTGCACGACGAATCGTCTCCCACAGCTGATTCTCAGCACTACCAGCAGTAGCGAGAGGCAGCAATTCGAATATATCAGGATGCCCGAGTGCCAGTGCGCTACTCGTGCTATATCCACACCTTGTGGCATGATCAGTACTAGCGTCTAGACATTGTTGGTGCTTATACACTTGGCGTCAGAAAAAACCAGTGATACATTGAAAAAAGAAGATCGCGACCCACTTTAAATGTATCATTATCGACAGGCGAACCAGGACCGGAAAAGTCAATAAAAGAGTCATTCATCGCAAGGTTAGCAGCTTGTCGTGGAGAGAGATAAGACGGCGTCAGGATCGAAATTTGAATTTAAATGGCCGCACCCCAGATCTTTCTGTTTAGGGGACAAAGACCGCAAAGGATATTGGGACACCCAGCTTAAGGCGCGTCAAGCAGCCGCCTCGTGGCCAGTGAGTTGAGTTGGGACGCGACGGCCCCTCACATGACGTCAGCCTCGACACCTGACCTGCAAGTATAAATTCTCAGAAACCCCGCCAACCACAGCGAGCAAATGTACCCACCCATCTCCTCCGCCGTCCTCGTATACACCCGCCGCCCCGTCCTGTCCTCCGTCATCGCTACCCCCCGCCGTCCAATCCATACGTCCATTCCCGCCGCCTCTCCCACGTCCTCCAAACACTCCACAGACGCCTATAACAAGGACGTGGACATGAGTCCTCCAGAGGACACAACCACGTACCTTGTTGACCCCGATGCGGACGTTCAAAAGTCGACAGCGCCGCCCTCTGGGGAATGGAGCTGTGCGGGGACGCTCACGAAGGAGTACGAGACGGTGAATACGACCAGCCAGCCGTACGCTGCTCCGGGAGAGACGCAGCGATATGGAAACATGGATGCGTTGGCGAGGGACAAAGGTCCTGATCAGACGAGTCGGAGGGAAGAGGGACAGAAATCTGCGGGAGAGAGGAACGCAGGGAAGAAACAAGGATGAACCAGGCAGTGTGAAGGAAATATTCAATGGGAATCCGAATGTAATTGTACTTTTTTGAAAAGTCTGGTAAATCTGAATTGGAATCAGGAGCGTGAGAAGCTGCCACGACCCATTGCCAGGCACCAATATCAAGACCGCAAGGCGCGACGGTTGTACAGCCTTTCTTCCCTGGGTTTGAGAATAGAAAGTCATCACCCCGACTCGGTTTCTTCCGTGGGGCACCGTCTCCCCAAGACGTACGTACGTACGTACGCTTTAGCTATCTTTGAGCGGGCGTATGGATGATCGACGTTGGCAGAACGCTTATTAAATATATACTCACTATGCTCACCACTCAACTCCTTCTTTAGGCCACCATAATGCATAATTAGCCACAACAAGCTCGCGATCACCGCGATCGACACTGATCCTCGTCAAGAGCATCGAGGTTACCATCCCCAGGCGCCGTATCAGATATACCCTTGTCCACGTCAAAAATAGTTGTGGTCGGCTCATCCGGCCGCGGCAACATCGTCGGGGAACATATGATCTCGTCAGGTTCAGGGCAGTCAGCCCTCGTCGAAAAAAGATTCAATTTATTTCTTTTAATTTTAGAGCTCAAGGAGCGTCTCCAAAACGGGCATGGTCCAATTCGCCCTCGACTGGGTATTTTTATAAGATCTGCACAGGAGCGGCCAGGAGCGGCCCCATCTCATCACATCCCATCAAATCAAATATCAAATCCGTACGGAAGGGGGTGTGTATAGATAGAGAGAAAGTAATGAATTGATACACATAATTCATATTTCGTATACACAACTATCGAACGCAGAGAAATGTCTAACTCGTCAAGAGCATCCATTTGCCCTTTATTCTCGCCACAACCGTCATGTGCCATTTTGAAAGAAGAGAGAGCGAGAGAGAAGAGAGAAAAAAAACAACATTATTTTGTCAGCCTCCTGTTATGCACCAGCATCGTTCAAACGAGCGTCACCTCTTCTTCATCTTGCTGCTCGGATGGCCAGACGTACCTTGGGCGGATCCTTCATCGACATCTCCATGCCCTTCGACCAACCCCCGGCTACGTTTGCCAGAAATCGGTGACGTCCCTCCCCCGCCCCGCCCCGATCCAGACCTATTATCCCCTCCCCCACCTCCCGTTCCTCCTGCACCACCTGCACCACCTGCTCCAGTTCCTCCTGCTCCAGTTCCGGCACCAGACGAAGCACCCCCAGAACTAGTGAAAATCTCGGGCACCTCATGACCGCGCTCCCACGACATGGAACTACGAGGCGGCTCTCCTCCTCCAGCGCCTCCCGCACCTGCATTTGGATTGCTGGCCGACAGAAAATCAAGCCAGTTGGGATCTCCACCCGCAGACGATGGCGCAGCACTCGAGGTCGTAGACACTGACGATGCAGGGCCCGAAGGTGCCCCTGTCCCCACACCCGCTCCAGCCCCCGCCGTCGCCGCAGAACTGGCAGAACTGTGCACAGGCCACTCGAGGCCAAACGTGGAACTCTGGGCCGCCGTGCCCTGTCGCTGCCCGTCCGCATCCAGCGGGAAAACAGGGTACATGTCGTTTCCCCCCGCTGACGCCCCGCCGTGCTGCTGTACCGTGTGCGGATGGCGGATCATGCTCGACTGGTACAGCCCAGAGGGGTCGTACTGCGCGCGCCCAGATGCACCATAATGCGTCCCGCCGCCTCCACCGGGCCCAGTCGCGCTCGCAGCCTGCGCGGGCGAGGTGGTCCCGCGACTCGAGTACTCTGGCTGGAGGGGGATGAACGACGGTGGGGGGGACGCCTGGGAGCTAACAAAGTAGCTGCCGTACTGGTGGTGGTTGACAGCTGATCCGGTGTGATAGGACGGTTGGCGGTAGCTTGAGGAGCCAAAGTAGGAGGCACCGGGCCCGCTCGGATCGTCTGAGGAAGAGCGGCTGTGCCCGGGGGGCTCGACGCGCGGACGTTTGTTGTGCCCAGCGGGATGAAGGGTGGGCGTTCCACCATGGAGGGTTTCGCGGTCACGGGAGATAGGAAGGCTGGATGAACTGCCGGGGGGCTGGAGACCCGGCATAGACATGGGAGGCTGCGTTGGCATGGCGATGCGGGAGTAAGCCAGCTGAGAGAAGAGAAGAGTTTTTTTAGAAAAAGGCAGTGGGTATATGCTCAGACCAACCTCGCCACCGAGGCCAAGAGGGGGAGGCTGCTTCATCCTGCCGTCACCTCTGCGTTTGTGAGAGCCACGGACGGCAGCATCACCGTCGTCGTCATCTGCATCGTCATCGTCGCCGTCGCCGGTGTCGTCGATTTGTTTAGTGGTATTGCCGGAGAAGTCGGCAGGGCCACGGGTATCTTTCTCACCTTCGTACTTGGGATTGGTAAGACATTGATGGGTGCGCAGCAAGGCAAAGAAGGGCGTACACGCAAATGCCTCTGAACCATGTCCTGTATATCGGTCGAACAATATTGATAGAGCTTGAGATGATGACCCGGACGCTCCTCTGGAACAGATAAAAATAGAACAAGGGTCAGTTGGAGGCCAGTAGGAAAGGATCTGATTACCGAAGATGATGACGGCGACGTCAACCGAGCAGAGGACGCCGAGCTCGTAGGCCTTTTTGAAGAGGCCATTCTTGCGCTGAGGGAGGGACGGAAATAATTCAGGCGCGTTGTTAATATAGCACAAAAATAGCGGGGACGTGCCTTTAGAAAAGTGACTGCACGGTTACGCTCGTGCTAAGAGGGCATAAGTAGGGACAGGAGAAGGGGGGAGGAGGAGACGAACGAGAATGGGCTGGATTTCGATTTTTCTTCGGCCCATGCTGGCTGGGAAGTCTGGGAGGGAGACAGAGCTAGCTTTTGAGATGTGTCTTTGCGTTCCGGCATCGACTTCCGAAAACAAACGCAAACGGCGCTCAAACTCTGTCCTCCCGCACGCCGGCCGCCATCGTCGGAGCCTCCTATCTCCGCTGCTCCGCGGCCCCTCTCTCCCCTGAGCCAATCTCCCGGCTCCCGCCACCGGCTCACCGAGCCCCACCACACCGCCCTCCGCCGCCTCTCTCCCTGCTGCGGCCCTCCGTCTCCGGCCGTCTCCACCCTCTTCTTCTCCCTCGGTCCCGATCATATCCTTTTATCTAACGAAGGTATAGTATAGACATCTCCCTGGCCCGTGCCTTCGCCTGGGCTTCGAGGCACCGCTCGCTGGCGTCATCATGACACGCGTACAGCCGCCCATGCCTGTGCGATGGGCTTCGAGTTCTGCCTCCATCTCTCCAACACCGAGGCCCTCAAACGCCGCGAAACTAATAGACCCGCACCCTGATCTCGATGAACCTCCCACGCCCACGCCCACCCCTCCATTTCGTTGCCTTTCCAACCCCATGTGCTTCAGTTTGAGCAGCAGACGGTCTGTGGCAACCTCAGGGGTGTTTCCTTGGCGTTGGAGATCCCACACGTCTCTCGGAGTGCCTCGCTTGCTCGATGTGCGTATGCGGCCTCGGTCGGTGATCAGCACCACTTTGATAACCCGTGTTGATCTATAGATATTCTTATCTGCATGCTATCTATCTTCTTGAAACTTGCATGCGTTAAATGAAATCCCTCGACACTGGTCGTTTGATGATCCTGTGTGTGATGGACAGCACCATCGAAATCGCAGCCACGTACGTAAGTCTCCGAGTCAGGTAGACGCCATGAGCTAAAGAGACAACAACCCCAGAAACGAGGCCTAGCTATCCAGCCAGCCGTCCTGACATGACTGCGCACTGTGCTTATCGATAGCGATCACCATCTTGGGAGATCCCCGATTGTGACAGACATACTTGGAAGGTCCTCAATACTCACATATCTGGCAATCGAACCTGCGTCCGTGTGCGCCCGTGTAAACCGTACCCGCTATCATCTCGGCATCCCCCAGGTTATGCTTCTTCGCGAGCACAACCCGGAGAGGACGCCAGGTTTGTCAATGACTAAGTACTCCTCGTATGTGCTTCGACACAGGAACGTTGATGCGATCACCTCCTTCCCTGTCATGTGCAGACATGCACAAAAGGAGACTTCGTTTAGCCAATCGCTTATAAATGCATGTAACTGAATATGGCGAAGACGAGTCAAGAGAGCCTTCAAAGACTTCCATCGTCCATCATAGGAGACAAGGTTTACCAATAACTGATTAATACATCGACAACCGAGATACATGTGAGTAAAATAGTACCAAATCAGGCCTTCAATGGTCTTGGATATCACCCAAGAGACGAAGAATATTGATGACTTATTAGGAGATCGATCAGGAACTGCACGGATACAAAAATTGAGAAACATACACAAGTTAATGAAGCTTCGCATAAACTTTAGAATAGGTTATAACCACAGAAGCAACGGACTTACTCAAGATAGAGACTGATGGAAGCCAAGATGTACTCGTCGGGCGAATGCCGATTGTTGATCATATACGTGTCGTAGACAATATACCCGCTGAAAAGTAAACTAGCTCCCCCAGCATAAAACATGTCCATGGTACGGCCCCACGGAATGAATACGCCAATAAGCCCAGTCATCACTAAATATAAATAAAGAACAGTTGTGAATAGCATGGTAGAATCACGCACATAGAGCAATGAGACCCCCAAAGAGGAACGGCCCCATTCCGGAAAAGTCCCACTGCGGGTGCTCTCAGGATCATAGCACAAAAAATGAAAGTCAGACACAACACCATACTTTTGTTTGCAGGGTGAACAACGTCAAACCGAGGAATATACCGACCGTGATGAGGCTCGAGTACCGTCAATACTCATTTCCACAGTGTGACGTCATATCACTCACAGTGCTTGCAGAACAATCCTGTTGTTGAAAAAGGCGACAAGAACTCCAAGTGTGAAGGCCTCCATCAATGTAAAGACGGACAAGAGGACAAAGTTGATTGGATGGCTATGACGTTTCCACCAGAGAAGGAACATGACGACAAACGTCCCAAACATTGGAACGTAGATGGACCACACACTTTGTACCACATCAGAGCTAGATACGAGTACATGCTAAGAAAAAAATACACACTGTTGCTGGACCCACATGATGGTGTCCGGAGATTGCGAAATCAAACCTGCGAGAATAGACGTGGCAAACTACGAAAATTATCGGATCAAGTGTCTATTCTCTACGGATGACTTACGATTTGACAGACTGGCCAAAACGTCGATTCAAATCAATCACAAGTGCCGATAACGATTAGGGGTGAACTTACAAAGTATGGTGTACACCTTGCGCACGAATGCTGCGCGAATGTCGACCGCACATTCAGAGACAGAGACTCCGTACTGCACCACATATAATATTAGCTCAACGGCATATGGGAAGAAGTCCGTTGGAATAAAGCACACCTTAAAATCATCTGGTAGTTCATTTGGCCTAGGTTGGTCGTATATCCCACCGCCGGCGCTGGGACCACCCAACAACGGCTCTTGGCCTTCGTGTTCAGGAAATTGGGTACGCTTGGGGGAAGTTCCTGATGCACCATACGACGGAGGAGGTACAGTATACGGGCCACTCATCGTTGTCAGAGAGCAAGTGTGTGACGGATGGGGATGAGCTGACAACTGCACTTTCTGGAACGTGCACCGCTTTGCTGACTAAGCCATCATCGGAAAGTGGCACAGCCCGGCCCGCGGCGCAGCGGCCCTCAACAGCGGTCAAAGACTACATCCGAACAACCAGAATGCCGAATAATCATTTTGGCGTGGGCACCGTCAACGGTAAGTTGGCACTTCTGTGATCGAGGAAGCCAACCTATGAGGGAATTTAACTCATAACTGACGGATGGAATAGGGTACCTTTAGTGACTTGTACAGTCATGGCGACTCATGCCATCCAGGCTGGTGGTAGGATTCATACAAGCAGATGACTATGACGAGTACGAGCCAGAAAAATAAAGGAAAAAGAGAGGTTCCCACTGCGGTCCCTGCCTGGGCAGAGGTTTGTCCCTCGGATCCTCCTCGCATCCCTTATAGTAAGTCCTGCCGACTGGATTGCCCCTAGCGGCACGTTGCGGACACATTTGGAGCTTCTTGGCAAAAGCCTTATCAGTACACAGCGCAAGCGAACACTGAACCCTTTCCACCTTCAAACTCAGAACTTCTAATCCAAACCCGAACAATCGCCGTTTTGGATTTGTCATTCCTTTTGCACATTCGGAAAAAGGCGCCTTTTGCTCTATTCTGTCGTAAACGCGCACACGGTTGCCTCAGGAGACCTTGCAACAAGGACAATTGGTCACAACAACTGGCAACAACTACCTTTCCGGCAAGTACGGCTTACAAGGAGCGAGTACAGGGACCATTTCTCTCCTGGTCAACGATGACGGCATGAAAACATTCCACACCGTTACCACATATGTCATCCGTCGCCGACAAGCTTGGAGAACAAAAAGAAAGAGACGACTTATAAGGGAACCTCCATTCCTTTGCATTCATTGAATGCCGTTATCAAAGTGTGGCACAAAGCATGTTATTTTTTGACACGGGACTTCTCGCCACAAATCCTGTCGTGGCCTACTTTGGACTTGAAGAAGCTTCGTCACCAGATAGGGGAGATGACTCAAAGTTACCCCGACTAAATGAACGTGTCAGACCCTTCCAGAACTGAAGGCCCTATTGAGCACCGCCGATGCTTCTTTCTCTTGGATGGTGCATGTATAGCTTGCGCAGTCGCCGATAGGTCGCGACTCTTCACCCTTGCACAGCGTTACACAGTTTGAGTGTCAGGCACCTCATCGTATTCTCGTCGCCCTTCTCACGTTTCAGAGAAACAAAGAAAGAAGACAGGTCGTCATGTCTTTTTTTTTTTTTTTCAGGTCCAGAACAATCGATTCTTACAGATGAACGTGGTAACATTATATTTGTATTGTTTCTTTGCCAACGCCGGAAAATGTGATTTTCCATAGACAAATATGCCAGCATGTGCCCCTTCCCCTCGTGTTTTCTCCTTGCGACATATGACCATCGCTCATTGTATAAACGTCATAACTAAGGTTCATCATCCGATCTCGAGGTCCGGAAAAGGACTAGCTCCGTGGTTACATAAGCATGTTATGGAGAGATGCGCATGGATGTGTGGTGCAAGGATATGTAGTAAGAGCTAAATGGGTGTAACAACATGGGCGGAAATTATCATGAGAAAGCATAGACCAAGATATGTTGTCTACGGGAACCCGGGTAGACAGCCAAGATTACGATCAGCAAGATAGTTTAACGAACTAAATGTGACGTGCAACATGTAATTTCATGTGGAACGGTATTCAGAATGAATAATAATCATCTAGTCGGGCAAGCGAATCAAATCGCCAAGAAAAATAACACGTCCTTTGTCATGTAAGAATGCGGTCGTCTTGGTCACTTCGGCCGTATCGAAATCCTCATGCTTGTCAGGCGGCATAGCAGCATTGAGATATACCATAAGCGCAGAAATTGTCATATCATCCGTATTTTCATATGTCGTGCGGAACAAATATTCGATCGATGCGAGAACAAAGTCTCTCCTACAAATGTTTTGTAAAACGCCGTGTCAGACGATTGTCTCGCATACCGTTCGGAACCACTTACCGACCAGCGGGCGAATCAAGGTCCGCAAGACCTACAGGCCAGGGCCGCCTTACATGTCCGCGATTCGCACTCCTGGACATGCCTCGATCTTCTTCCATATACGAATCACCGTCACCGTCAGCTTCGCCATCGCCATCTATGTCATCGTCCCAAGGACGTGTCCTCATACGTTCAGGATACGATCCACCACGAGTGTCGTGTCGAAATCCAGGCATTCCACCGAGACTATGCCTAGTTTGGCTGTGGTGATGATGGATGGATTTCATTCTCGCCTTTCCATTGCCTCGTTGCAGGTCTTTATGGTGGCGCTCGACCCGCCGAGCATCCTTCCTTCTAAACCTGTCTTCCTCCGCATGCGAATCGATACCTTCTTCCGATTCTGGGCCATCCGTGGCCATGTCGTTCTCTGACATCAGCTCGTCCTCTTCATCGGGTATCCCATGCTTCCTATTCCGAGAATCGGCCACTTCGGCGGCTTTCTGAACCCGTCTTTGACTAACAACACCACGGCATTAATTTCAAACGGTAAGCAGGGAAATTGAAACATACTGCCTTGCCAGACATTTGCCACGATGTTGGAGCCAAGGGTAGGCACAATAAGAACTGTCTTGACGCAATTGCACCCATTTCTGGCATAGTGAGCAGAACACGCGGTTAGGCTCGACTTCGCTTATCAAAGAATCAGCCCTAAGAGTTGCCGCCCGTTGCTCGGCATTGCGTCTCCGTGATTCATGTGTGGGCGCAAAGTTCGATGGATTAAGGTCGTGAAACGAGGTATCGGCGCTCTGATTGCGGCTGTGCTGGCTATGTTGAGAAATACTGGGTCCGGGCTTGGGGGAGATGGGACTAGCTGAGTGATGAGCGGTCCGACCACTGGATGGTGCGGAGCCTGAAACCAGTGTCACCTGGTGTTCTGTAGGTGGTGGCGGGGCGGCGGATTCAGGAGGTGCACTGCGGAGAAGTTAAGTTGTAGCCAAAGACTGCGGTCAAATAAATGTCGACTCACACTCGATTTCCCGGCAACGTCGCAGTCGAATTGCGCTGACAAGTGGCTCTGTGTTGAAGCCACTTCTGTACGGCTTGTAGATGGTCGTCCGGATTGACACTTAACCATTTGTCGCATATGTTGCACAACACGCGTTCAGCATCGAACTTGCGAACGTCTGGGTCTTTCGAAAATAATGCATTTCGTTCATCGAGAGCATAAACATTCTTGCTATTGCTGACGAGGTTAAGACGGATCAAAAGCTTCAAACAATATGGCTGAGATGATACATACACTTTCTTCGCAAGACAGCTTTTCCTATGGGCATCCCATGGTATAGAGCAATAGGTAGAATTCGGTCGAAGGCGAATCCACTTATCGCAGGAGGCACATAGTACTCGATAAGCCTCGAACTGAGCGACGTAGGGGTCGGCTTTTAAATAATCAATACGTTCTTCCTCCGTGCGTTTAGCACGCCGGCGCTTAGCAGGAGGATGGGCAAGTGCTTCCGCCGTACTCTCTGGGGTGTATATAACGGGGTCGCTTGATGTTTGCCCTGGTACAGCACTATGCTCATTGTGAGGCTCACGATGACGCTGAGACGAGTGGGAGACTTACCATGCTTGACGGTGAGCTTCCCAGTGTTTCAGTGTGAAACCGCCAGAATCGTCATCTCGGAAGCTGACGCCTGTTCCACACTGTTCACAGGTAATTCGACCTTTCTCGTATTCGCCCTGATGGGTGTCAGTCACACCAGCGGGCAGTGCTGGAGCTGGTGAGAATTGTCTGTGTTCATTTTCGCTTGGACCTGCTGGTTCCTTCCGCTTTAATGGGTTACTACATCGAGCGGTCAGACATGGAATATAACATAAAAGAAAAATAGGACATACGGCAGAGAGACTTGGGAGCGTGGGGTGGGGGAAGGTGGAGAACTGTAGGCGGGAACATAAGCGCACGCACAGGCTAGAGACAGGCGGACTTACCGAGGTTCAGGCTGGCCGGGATCTGACATGTATAAAACGGAGAGTTGGGAGGGGAGGAGGGGAAAGGGCGAAGGAGGAGAGCAGGTGCAGGACAGAAGGAGCCTTTAAAGGGTATTGGATATTCGGGTCCAAGCTTAAGATGATGCGCAGATCCATTCAGAGAATACGAAATAAGAGAAAACATAAAGCTTCCCACATAACTAAATTTAATTCTCCGCCGGGCTCATCGATATGTTAGTTCAAATCTCAAGTTCGGGTCTAACCTTGCTCGTCAGTACGTACAGGACCCTCGGCTTTCGCTATAGACTTCCTTTTTACCTAAACCATTCGATATATGTCCGGATCACCTGTTACCCATCAGTATTATATGTGGCTTTGTCACGTTTTTTTCCTCCAAAACCGTTGGCGCCGCAAACAATGTGTTACTGCATGTTACTCCAGTCCCATCTGTTTCAGCCTGCCAATTGAGCATAAGTAAAGTACAGCCTAAGTCCACTAATGCTCCATTGCAGTGTCCACCGATCGTGGCCTTGACGCCGCTGCGCCGAGGAAATTGAAGAAGTTTGCTGGAACTTTCCTTCAGCAACATGTACAGCACTAAATTATGCCACGTAGCGGATCAACCCTCAGGCCTCAGAGTGCCATGTTGCGCAATTGTCTCATGTCACGGTGCCACGGACAGAAATGGAAGTTTTGTTGTCGAGGACCATTACGGACCTGAAATTCTCCCAGCACGGGGCTTGTTGTGTTGACTCACCCAATCAGAAAATCGACGATCGCTCCGCTTCAGGCTCGTCGTCGTGCTGCGATTTCCGCACTCCAAAGCGCTACCAACGGGCCCTCCTCCGATGCCTGGCCTAATATTTCTCGTTCAAACCGCAATCATGAATAGTTTTTTTTTTTTTTTCACATAATCCTGCAGCCCGTCAAATTACGTGATCAACCGGACAATTCTATTAATATGTACCCTATTCCCTTGCTCCTGGAGATTCTACCTCGTCCTATAACCCACCTGTATAGTTATAAGACCTTGCTTTTGCTAACATTTCATGCGATCGTGCTCATGGACGGTCTCATGACCTGCATCATGGTGCGTCTATTTTAGGAATTTATGATTCGACTTGATTCGACGTGTGTCCATCGTATCATCCGCTCTCTGATTCATTTTGACAGTCACCTCATGTTGCAAAAAGGGTCGAGCCAAATTAAGTTGACTTTTCGTGTTGGAAACGGTATAACCATTAAGGAAACCACGCCTGCCAAGGATGGAAAAAAAAATAAACTATTTTCCATTATGCACATGTAAACGTGGCATTGTCACAATCAACGGTTGTCGAAGCATCCCGTTCTGACAACAAATGCGCCTTTTGTACTCATGGAACTACTCAAGTGATTCTCAGAAGTGGGGACTCCTGTCAGTCACCTGTCGAGATCGAAATGCGTCATAAGCATTCCTGTTTCCATGTCTCTAACCGGTTAGTCTGCTACGCTTATCAGCTTAACGAACATTTCTATTGTCTGCCAGATCCTCCGATAAACCGACTGGGCTTGCATCTATTGACGATTGAATCACAATGATGCCGTTCTATGTTGGGTGCTCCACGCAAGAATGGTGTGGCGCCAAGCGTCATGAAATAAACATCACGGCTCTGATTCGCGGACGCCAGTGGGTTATGGACAAGAAGCATCATAGCTCGAGTGGGTCAACGATGAGAAGCGGCCATCGAAGGCACATATTAAGGATATGAAGACACTCAAGACCTGATAGGGGCCATTGTCAGAACAGAGCGATCTAAATACGGTATCGACTGATGATGTCCCGATAACCCTGGCGTTATGCTGCTGACACAAGAAATACGCGACTTGGTCATAATGCGCTCCAGTCGCTATTCTTGATTGAAGAATCTCTCGCATTCAAGCTGAGACAGACAGGAGTACGGGAATTCTAATTGAAGCCATTGTTGTACCGAATACAACGGATTCAAGAGCCCGCCCATCGCGTTTCGTAGGATTCTCTCATTTTCCCTATCGATTATGTGCCTGGGCTGTCGAACCCTCGCTCAGCACTACCAATGTTGGTCTGTAGAAGTCCCGTTATACGACCCATTTTATCCTGAAAAATGATACGACGAAGCAGCTTCATCCGTCTGTTTTGTCAGAATCCGATCACCGGTACTAAAGACCAAGTCCTCGGTTCAACTGGAAATATTTTCCTCCTGTACAAGATTAAACTCGTAGAAAATGTATCGTTGACAATTGGGTTAAGGCTCGAATTCAGTTGAGTGGATCCTTCTTCCTATCGGCAGGCTTTTCGAGAATATAACGTGGAGCCGTGATTGTTCGGCTTCGCTGCTTCATATGTGCGTCTACGCGGCCTACCTATTTCAGAGATTCACATGATGGTGACTCGAGTTTGTCGTATGGAATACACGGGCATTAACACCCGTGTTGTGGTAGTCATGTCCGCCCTGGCCGCTCATTGCTCTGAGACTTGTCAAAGAACATTATGCTACGCATAAATGGATCATTATCCATTGTACTCGGAGACCAACATGTCCGTTATGCTTTCATGAAGACATTTAACTCATCGACCCACGCACAGTTGATCTAATGACTGTTGCCAAGAGGCTGAGGTTTCGACGATAAACTTTCATCTCAACTAACTGGGGTTCGGCAAACCATGCGTAACTCGAGTCAGACGAGGATCTGTAAATGACACGGTGTCGGGCTAAATGACTGCATTCGACAGAGAAATCCAAACATCAAATGTCCAGAAGACGTGAGGCGGCATATATCAGGTTATGATAGACTACTCCAGGATCACATCGTGATGGATTGCTTCCAGTTACTGTATTTTGCTTCTGCCGCAAGTGTTCCGCTGACGCGTGGATAGAAGGAGCCCTGTTGCGTCACTCCCGTAATTCCGCTCCCACTAGTGGCTTAGGACCATGTTATACTCTGGTAACGTTTCCTTCCACCTACGAAAAGTACCATAAACCCTTTTCCTGTCCCCACAGCATTAAACAATCTCAAGCTGCTCCTTTGCAAACATCGAGAGGAGGACGAAAGGATTCGCAAATGATTCGCACTGGATTCAAGGCTGGCAGACTCTGTCAGGATCTCGGATACTTTCACTTTGACCCAAATTGGGTCAAATACGTCGAGCCCCTGTGGTCGAAACACATTTAGCGTTCATACAAATTCCTGAGAGGATTCTGATGTGAGCACTTCCCCATGGATGTTGAGTATGGAATCACCACGTGAATTCCACTTGGCCGAGCAGAAACTGTAAATCTGCGGCCGGTTCATCAGATGAGAACCAAATGGGATGTCGATTTCCTACTTTTGGCCCGACTTACCCAGGATTTTGGACGCTGTGTCTCGTACTAGGCAGCAATAACATGGAGCACGTTTGTCTATTTCATGGAAAAATGTCACATGTTATACGAAGCACCATATGGGACACAAATTACTTTTGAAACATCTTTCAAGTACAAAGATGGAGTTAGACCCAGTCAGGACGATGACACTTGTGACTTGCGTCCGATCTTGATGCGTGGGCGCAATCTTTGTTTTTATCACTTGCTCTATCGGGAACATGTGTCCAGGAATATCGGTCACAGGCACAAAATTATGAGAATCGATGTGCATTTGAAAAATGGAAATTCGGTTGGAAAATTGGCGTTGTTAGCCAATGCCGCGTGTCGGACCGCAGTGAACAGGAATCAGGACGATATGCCACCGTTGGAAAAACGTTGACGTAATCTCCCACGGAGCACCGCCGGAAACGGCCGTTAGATGTTTTTTTTTTACTCTTCCATGTCGCCTAGCAATGCTCCTTTACGTTTCATCTACTATGGTTTCAAGATGGTTACATATTCCATGACTCCGTTCACTTCACTAGATCAAGGATTGAACGTTTAGTGCCGAATATGTCCTGAATGGAGTTGACGATCGGGCTTTTATCATCGCAATAAATAGTCGGTAACCGCGCGTGCTTCATCCACAATGACATGTACTCATCAACACAGGCTTGACTTTTTAGTAAGCGACGCCTATCAACATTCCCCCTTTTCTCTCGGATGACAAGATTATCATAGAATCTTTGCGAACTCAACCAAGCAACCAAGGATGATGGCCGCCGTCTGCGGGATATTGATAAGGACAGACATAGAGCCAACAGCATGGCTCCGTTTCATGTGGAGCGCCCCGTCCATGATTCACTGGAACGAGGAAAGCTTGTGTCAAGCTGTGTAATTCCATTTTGTCACAACTGCGTCGCGATGTGTCTAATGATTAATATGCCGTATAGACGGCGACCTTCTTAATGAAAACAATGCAGAACACATCTCATTATGTACGATCGACATTTTTCCTTGCCTTTCTGAGCATAAATGTCACACCACGTCCGACTTCCCACAAGACACCTCATCGGCGGTCGTCCCCTGCGGTCGTCCCCTGCGGTCGTCTCCACCCAGATCTAGTCAGATTTTGTCTATTCCGGGGTACGGAAATGACCCGTCTGCTATCGAAAGGAGTCAGCTGTGTTTGACAAAAAGTGTTGTGGCCTTCACTGTATGATGAACCGGCAAGCGCGGAGAGATCAACGGAAACTGCGAAACTTCTCAAGGTCGCAGCTACGCAATCATCACTATGGTTTTGTAAATAGAAAATTTCTCTTTCTGGCTTTCATGTGGCTTGTCTGCCGACATGAGGCCCTCGTTTCAATGCTACGTTGTTCCATGCCTGGATTTTCTCTCTGTTTCAGCCACATCGTGTCCCGTATCTTTATCGTGATCAAGATCGGCAAGTGGATGCTCTTGATCTTCAGTTGCCCTTTTGACTCTTAGTCTGCCTGTACATGTCCACGAGATGCAAGAGAACTGGTCGCTAGATATTCATCACTGGCGTAAACACCTTAATCATAAACAATATGTCACTCAAATTTGGTCGTGTTCTTCGCATGGATACGTTCTCGACCAGCGTAGATCGTAACGAAATTTAATAATTATCTGTGCCTCGTGCCACGATAACAATGATAATCGGAGGCCGCATGCTCTCTATTATTAGTCTGGTCCGGCTGTTTCCGTTTGTCTCTACTATCTCCTCTATGATTTTGACCTAGCCTTTGGCTCGATAGGTGGATTGCCGCATCCCCTTTAAATTCATTCCGCATGGCATTCCTCTAATTTCCGTGCAGATTATAGTACATGACCAGTACGTGAATCTACCGCGGACACGAGGCAATATATATGAGGACCAGTAAGTCGTAGTCATGAAATTGGATTACATGTGCTTCGGCATCTGTTAATAGTCAGATAATCCGGTGCATGCACCTGCGATGCTGGAAGCCGGTACCGGATCTTCTCATGCTGCTCGCCACGACAGCAATATTAGCCTGCAGTTTAGCTTTGAAACAAATGCTGACTCTTGGCGGTCATTTAATTGCAGGGCGATTGTACATTCGTATATGAGCGTCCGAACACTCAGTCCGGAACAAAGTCTCAGCAATGAGAACAAGTTAACGCCCGGCCGTTGAGAAATGGCATGGCAGTCGCTGTTTTATAGCTATATCACTGGGGTATGCACCATTTTGTACGGCAAAAGTTCGACGTCAGAGTCTGAGGTTGCCAACATGTTGTGGCGTTTATGCTAAGACGGGGCCGAAGGCGCTATATAACTAATAGCCTAAGCCATAATGTTGCCTTGGAAGCCACCAGCTCAGCATTGGGGTTATACTATATAGCCGAATTTCTCGTTTCTGCTGATGACCAATAGAACTCGCTTCCTGGGATGACACTTAGCAGTCTCATCTGCTTGCCTCAACAGAGGATCTTGGCGAGACTTTATACGAGTAGGCAACGCCGAGGAGTGAAACTTTCGAAAACAAATGTCCTTTTTATGGAGAGTTCTGTAATACAAATAATGATAACGGAGCGCTAGACGTCCATTGCTTACTATGAATAACAGAAGAGGAAAAACTTGGGTGAGATGACAAATAGCTTTATCTATAAAGTTAACATCTTTACGACTTTCACGGAAGCCCACTTTGATTGTATACAGGGCATAAATTATCCCAGGCAGCTAGATGAACAAATCACTGTCATGAGGGTAGGGGGTAAACTTGTAAGCTTACTAGGAGGATCAATCGTGGAGGTCTCCTCTACGTCCGTTGCAAATACAATGGCAAAGCCACTGGTTCGTTAAATCAGTCCGGCCACAAGTGGTTAGCAGTTCTAGGTGACGCACAGGTTCAAATGCCAGTCGATGTGACTATGCAAATGATAAGTCAACAGGACAGCTAGAAGAACACAAATACAGACCAATGCATAATCCAGGGTCCTGGGTTGTCTGTATTGAATCGGAAGGTGACGTTGTCGCCCGCAAAACCAATCGAGACGACATCGCGCCTTACAGGATTGACATAGTTGTAACTCTTGCTACCAGCGCTGCGAACGACATCGAATGCTTGCTAAAATGTCATTAACTAGTTGGACACGCAGTAGGGATATTGAATCGTACCCCATGTAGGTGCACAGGGTGCTTGTCGCAAAGATTTAGTACGGATTATGTTCTTCATGCCAGACGAGAACTCACAGGACTGCCAGGTGCTCCACTGGGGATTGATATTTCAACGGATTTGTGTCTAGGAAGAATGTAAACGCTGCCGGCAGGCAGCAACTCTTGCGCTGTCTTTGCACCACTTAAAATCTGCAGAAGCACGGGAGTAGTGGTGAGTTGCTTGAAACTGACGCCGTTGACGAAAAATCTGAGGTCCGTAAAATTGAAAACGACATTGAAATTGAGATTGATATCTGCACCGCCTGGAACAGGCTTTCCTGGTGCACCTGGATTAATGAGGGGAACCAGACTGGTCTCTCGCAAGGGATTAACATTTGGGCTTGGGCCTGACGTTGGGTCTGCAACGGGGGCACCTGCGTACCGCAGAATCGCGGAGTTTAATCCGTTCGCGAACCCAGTTGAACCGACGTTGGGGTTTGCTGTAATCCAGTAATTGTCCACGGGTTGGTTTGTTGTCAAGACAAACGAGTAACGTTGCGCTGCGAAGATTTGGATCGAATCGACCGTCAAGGGCTTTGTCTCGATGCCGTCAACTTCGATGATAGTCTATGAAGATGTTAGTATGAGTCTGGGTGCACTGATTGATTCTATCCACCATAGTATGGTTGCTAATAGAGAACACGAAGTTGGGATCACAAGACATAGACACGAGACGAAAGCGATAACGCGTGTAGGGTTTGACATCAATTACTGCTAAGGGGGAGTTGGGCCCTCCAACATAACGACCAAGACCGTTGATCAGAGTTGAATTAAACGTTGGGACAAATCCAGCGGAAAGCGATGGCACATGGTACCTGATTCTGCTCTATTAACCTTTCGATAGCGCATATTATCGCTTACCAGTCCGCCAGAGTGATGACGGTAGCCTCTAGGGATGAAACGTTATATGGAGTATTGGAGAGGTTAGGTCATACCATCATCAATATCGTACCTTACGATATACGTCAGCGGTTTGGTTTGAACCTGGAATGTGCCTTTGACTCACATATATTTCAAAGGATCATTTAAGTCGTAAATGACGAGGGGGCCTCTCAGTCCATCGCAATATTGGTTCGCTGACGGGTCCGTAAGATACTGAAAGAAATACAAAAGATGACGAACCATGATGAGAATGATACCAGTAAGTTCCTGATTGATTCGGAACACTAAAATCATACAGGAACGATTCCCCCGGAACTATCGGACATTGCGAAACTCCTATAGGACCATCATCCCAAGGTGTTCCCAACTGAAATATGCCATGCCAGTGCTATAATCCAACATTAACAACGCGGCCTGTGGTGCAATGAAAAACTTACGATGCTTGTTGTGATCAACATGGAGGTGTCTTTCAATGAATTCATCACATTAACCCGAAAACGGTGCCCCTGACTCGGTGTCAATGGTAAGGTAATTGGAATCAACGGCACGCTTACCTTGTATCCAATAATGAGAGGTCCCGGCATGGAAGCAGATTCAGGTGTGGCACCTGCAAGGACCGTACTTTATCGTCGACGTCAACAAAATGGCCTATCGTTCAAATTCTTCGCAACTCACGAGCGGCTAAACCCATCAGGTGCAATGATTTTATTCACGATATGCAAATCCGTGTAAGGACCTATGGCAGCATAAACCAGAAGATTAAAGGAAAAGACAACGAGAAAGGGTGCGAAGAACATGATACCCCAGAATTAGTGCCAGGGGCTACCGTCCATAATCTTTTGCAACCACTTTTATAATGCTTGTCGCTGCTAGAGAGGAGTATGTCCCCTGAGATTTGATTTTTCACAAGGGCCAGGTGATCAAGAGGTGGCGTGCTCTCGCCGCCCATTCCGTATAGTTGAATAGCAGAAAAATATTTTGAAGTGAAACTGCCGCATACATGCCGATCGGGATATTTGTGATGCTATGGCGCCAACTGTTAACGTGACGGCAACCAAGATATACTGGCGTTTCGCTAATGGGCTAAGTCGCAATTTCGTAATTGGGTGGGAAGCGTATCTCTGAGTATTCAATGAAACAGAGCAGTCTCTGACGAACGGCCTTGGAGATCTACCCACAAGGCATCAGTTTATAAGACGACGGTACTAGACTCTCAGACCCATTCATCCAAGTCAAGCATGCGCTTGTTATACGCTCTACCATCATCACTCCTGCTCTTTGACACCGCGATCGTACGTATATAACATCCGCACTTACATTCGTTAATGGTTCACAAGTAGGCATCATCGCTAAACTCGACAACTGTTGTTTATGAGGTAGAACGAATATATCATGTCATTGTGAACAGCCCCCCTTACTTCGTCGACCGCACTACTACATTGACCTGGATGTAAGAATCACGAGCATATAACGTCAAGCACGCACTAACGCCTATAGTGTAACACCGACCGCAGATCCAGCTGTGTGAAAGAGTTTCCGCCGTTAGCGGCATGTAACATGAACATGCGCTGATAGGTCCGAAGTGTCCGGTGTTTGAAGGCAATTTTTCTGTAACATATGTCGAACATTCCTTTGTACGCTTTCATTCGAACTTCAATGAGAAAGGAAAAGAGGCCAGATGGCACCTAGTAGAAACTAGAAGGCAGAGTCGACGTTGATAAATTGTCGAAAGCTTTGAAACTTCTCACGCGCACGTCCGGCATTGAATAGCCGGGGGCCGGTTTTGCTCTTTTTTTCCCGGAAGAACAGCATCGACTACACAACCATCATCACGTTTCGAAACTACATGGTTTAACTCAACTCATCGCATCTTTTACCACTACCCATTTTGATAAGAGACAGGCAGAATCTTTATACAACTCGTCCGTATTGTCCACCCTCCAAAAAATCACATAAATGTTTGACCAAATTTTCAAGAGCTTCGAGCCATTTTACGAGAGCAGCGTCTAGTTTTGCTCTTGAGCCTCCTTGTGCAATGCACGCATAAAAGTCGCGGCGTCTTGGAACTGCACGGATCACTATCTATGAAATCACAATCAGCGAACGCGTCGAAGAGCGAACATAGGCAATAACTAACTGCAACCAGTGAACGAACAACGAACGAATGGTGGTGCACCAAGATTTCATCGTAAGAACGTTTGAAGCAAATGTGCAGTTCGACATTGGGGTCTTTCTGCATATTCTGCAAAGCTTTGCAAGTAAATGCGAGCCCGCTACATGTTGAGCGTGAGCCTAGTTCGGGTTAGTAAAGTTGGGTTTCTCCTCACCGAACGAATTGGACGAGGCACGGGATAGCGCGTGTCTGAGGGTCTTTTGCTTCACTTTGGACGAGGGCTTCCAGGGTTTGGGATTCGTCCCTGTGACTTTCATAACGTTGTCTTATGCCCTGTAAGTCTCTTGAGTTAAGGGGTGTCTATTGGATATGATATTTCAACGCGAACATCAAGATAACTTTTGAGGTCCGTTTGTACAAAGGCAAAAACGCTAGATCCCACCAAGTCTATCCATGTGAGCGCACTTGGGCCGCGGCAAAGAATGAAGTATACTCGTACCAAAGAGATGAAGAAGTGCGTCTGATGCGTCTATAAAATCCTGGGTATTGACGCCTTTTTCGGTGATTTCGACGTCAGCGAAGGACTATTGTTGGCAATTGTTCAGATGAGTTGCCCGTGGTTTGTTCGAGAAGAGTCGCTCACCTTTGCGGTCTCGAAGAAAGGGGTCATAATATACGACGGATGTCAAGATGGTAGTTAGCCTCTCAAGCACTCGACGTCGCAGCATGCTGCGTATGCTGCGCTTGTGGTGCAGATCTTCATTCAGTTACTGATTACGTCATCACGTCCTGGTTGCAACCGCAAAGTTAGCGGCGTAGGCGTAGCTTCTCAAGTGGCTTTTGACGATGTCATGAGTCTGTGGGCAGTCGATTCCACCGTAAAGGAGGTCACATTGGATCACGTTGAGGAGCAAAGTTGCGGATAATATGAGGACGATCAGGGCTCCGAGTTCCCGCACGTGCAAGTGATAATCCTACTATGTTTTGACTGATCAAAAGTTAAGAATCGACTCTTTCTGGAATATTATGCCACTCTTGGCGTCGAGTTGGGGTTGCTCCTATCCACGCGATTGCTATTTTAGGGACCTTGCGACAGGAGGAAAAAAAAAATATAACCAGGCGAACCGTTAGCGGGTTCCGAAGTAGAGTGAAACTCGCCTCTCTTTGTTTTTGTAGCGCTTGATCCACCGCCCGTCAGCACTTAATATGGGCAAGAATTAAATCAAGATTCAAGATACCATGAAAACCTCAAGGCCTTACCAGATAATGTACTGAGGTTGCAACTTGAAGAGAACACTGCGATGATCATATTCTCTTGTGATAGTTAAATGTTTAATCGTTCCATCGTTCCAAAACGTTGAACACGAACCGACCAGTTGTCATACTACAAATCATCTATCCCAAGTCTGGATATAAACATTGGTATGTGACTAAGCCGGAACGTTCGACGGCTGATTCGAACCATCCAAAGCTTCTTTCAAAATCTCTATAATTCGATATACTTCCTCAATCGTATTGTAGTGAACCAAGGAAATCCTAACGACGCCGTCTTCCGGGTCACCATTGGGTGAAAGCTCTTTCACGAGCGTATATGCATAAAAATGGCCATATCGTATGCCAATCTGCATGGAGATGCATGAGCGACGAGTCCAAAGGAAAGATAAGAGCAAAGACTTACACCTCCCTTGCGATCAAACACGGCCACTATATCTTTGCTTCTAAGTGGTCGTTCTCCAACGACGACGAAACTGACTGTCGGCACACGTGTTAAGTTGACATTTGTGTCACCGATGACGCGGACACCCCTGGCCTTCTGGTCTGGGTGCGTAAGGTATGACAAAAGAACTCGGAGCAACTCCTGCTCATGCAACGCAATAGCTTTGAACGATGCTTGGAGCGAATTTTCACGGCTAAGGGATAGCAAATAAGTGATGATGCCCGTACTCCCGTACACCAGCTCATAGCCAGGGCCGCCTGGTTGAATCTTATACGGCTTGGAGTCTACCTGCAAAAAATGGTGTGCTATGGACGAAACAGAGGTCTGAAGCGGCTTGGACCGGACGTAAAGTGCTGAAGTATGCGGTCCGTAAATCTGATGTGTCGCGTGCATGGGTGAGACCACTTGTGTAATGAGGTCTCATTACCTTGTAGAGAGAAACGACAGCGAAATCAATGTTCCAATCTTGGACATCAATGAGCCTATGGGGCGCATATGCCACGCAATCTATGGAAAATTCGACCTTTTTGGCACCTTTTTCCTCAGCGTCTTTACGGGCGGCTTGAACGATTTCCTTTACGGGATTAATTGTGCCAAGAATGTTAGAGCATGCGGTGAAAGCAATAATGCGTGTCCTCGAAGATATAAGGGGCAAAAGGTCCTCTGTTTTCAGCGCGACCGAATAAGGATTGGTGGGATCGGTGGGTTTTGACCGCCAATATCTTAGCTTGGCACCTCGACGTGCAGCAAGTTTCTTCCAACAACCAGCGTTAGCTATTGATAGGGAATATACTATCACAACAAGTCAGGTTAACATGTATTTTCACCTTCATGCTCGCCAGTGATAATGAATTCATCCCCAGATTGCACGTCATTTTCCAAACCTCTGGCCAAATTTTCCAAGTTCATCGTTGAACTTGAGCCGAAGACGATCTCATCTGATTGAGCGTTGAACAGTTGGGAAATGGCCGCCGGGGCCTCCGATAAGACCCGATTGGTGCTCTTGACGGAGATGGAGTAATCTGCACCAAGCTGGGCGTTCGTATTGAGTAGGTAATCCGTTATGCAATCAGCGACTTCTTTGGAACATTGAGACCCGCCAGCGTTATCAGCAAAAATGTAACCCGCATCTAGGGAGGGGAAATGGAGTCTCGCTTTGCCCACGTCGAGCAGTGAAGACATCTTGTGCTGGAGAGTCATGTGATCAGAGATAGCAGAAGAAGCACGTGGTTCGGAAGCTATGAAGCACGGGAGCAGAATGACGAGAATAATATCCGAAATGCAATGAATCGAACAGGCTGGAAGCTGTGTACACTGGCATTCGCAGGAATTGAAAAACCCGCTAGTTCCACCGTCAGCTTTGCATCTACTAAATCCAATGGTCTCCTCACGCAACCCATTCCGCGTTCCCTCGCCAGCTGCAGCTGGAAACTTTCCGCCATACGACAATTCAAACACAGTTCCGCATCGCTCATCCATACCTCAGACAGCAGAAGAACGAGATAGAAAACAACCCTTTCCTTTGCCTGTCATCGCATTGGAACCACCACCCGCGTACACGGCCACTCCAAACTTCCTTCGCGATGACCCTACCTTCGACGTTAGTCCCAAACGTCCTTTGCAGGACTTGCGGTCTGTGCGCTCTACAGCTCCAAGCCATGGACCTGCTCTGGTCCCGTCTTATACTGGACCCACTTCAGGTGCCACTTATAATACCACTGGACTTACCAATACGAGGTCCAATCCTGACTTCTTCACCTCGAGTCTCACCACCTTCCCTCTGGCGCGCCGCCGTCGTAGGCACCGCCCAGGTGTTATCCACCAAATTGCAGGATCGCTTTTGTCTTCTGCCAGTGACAGTCATCACCGAAACCAGTCACGTGTGGTGGACGGTGACAACGACATAAACGACGTTCCCCCGCAACCGCTGTGGCCGATTCCTGGCCGGCGCAATTCGTTTGACGCATCCCAAATGGCGACATCGAGTTTGGCACCGCGACTACAATCGCAGCCTTCGACTTCCTCATTCTCATCGCCGGACCTACCGCGTTCGCACAGATATTCGCCCTCTCAGAGCATCCCTTCCGTTGGTCCCGGTGGCATCGGAAGCCCAGCTCCTGCAGGAGCACCTGTGTACTCGGCTGGGGATCGTCGGGTGGATGGGGTACGGTGTTGGATGTGTGGCGGTACAGGGACAGTGAGCCGTTTTATGTTCGACCGTTCGCAGTGTGGTACGTGTAGAGGGATTGGGAAGTGGTACGTGTAGTTGAGTGTGCTCCTTCAATACATATATTTTATTTCTATGTTGATCTGTTATATATTAAGTATGACATAATCATATCCCCTTCAGGCGCCGTCAGCCCACAACATGTACGATGAACCGTCAACTCTGGCATCAGAATGCTCCCGACTATGCAAACGATAGAAACAGAAACACGATTGCAGGCAGTTGGCACGACAGGTCCAGACAGAGTCGTAACGTGAACAACAACAGCCTGAGCCTTGTCGTACCGCGAGTGCCCACTGGCCCTGCCAACCGTGGCCGTGGTCAAACTCGATCATACTATCTGCCAACTGGACCTCACAGTTCTAGTCCTGCTCAAACTCACAGGCCGCACCGTGACCTCCACTTGTTCAAGCAAGAATCACCGTTGCCACAGCCGCTGCATCATCATCATGAAGCACCCCGGCGGCCGTTGGCAGGGTTACCCACTTCACCAATGACTGGGACCTCGCTCACTGGCAGTGCTATGGACGACCATGCGTCACACCCGCCAGATGACGAGCTCAGCAAAGCCCAGCAAACGTATACTTACAACGTCTGTCGTGACGATCCGTGGCCGGAGAAGTCCGACAAGGGCTCCTCGGAAACGACACGGCAGGACGTTCTGGAGCATTACAGGAAAAAAAAGAGAGAAGATGACGCGCGTCAAACCGCTATTCAGGAACTCGTTTACGGGCACGGATCAAAAAGCACGTTCGACCTCGGTTCCTCTGCGCGTGCGCAATCAAGTCAGCGTGCTCATGCAGTTGTCGCAAAAGATACCGGTGAGAAGCCTAGCGACGGGAGGAAACAGCCGGTACCCATCCCCTCGCCCACGTCGTACGCCGCCATGACGACGGCGCCGGCGGGGGCGGTAAACACAACGAAAACATCTCTCAAAGACCTTAAATTCAACAAGAAAAACCGTGACAAGACGCAGAATAATCCTCCCAACAGGAAAGACGAGGAAGTCGCTGCCGGTTTTGGTTTGCCACCGGAAGAGGGCGAGATCGTGCCGCCAGTGGGCGGCAATGCCATCATCATCATCGAGTCCACCCAACAACAAACTGAACCACGCTCTGATTTAGTCAGAAGAAAGAAGATGAAGAAAGCTGACAAGCTGAACGTCAAATTGGAACAAGAAGAAGACGACGATGCTGGTGCCGGCGTAGTGCGACCACCAGATCTCCCGACTCGCAATCCACCCAACTCAAATGGAGAAAGGTCTTCTGGTTCTACCGTTTCTACTGCTGCCCCTGAGGTGAGAGAGGCTGTTCAATCCTCGCTGCCTCCGAAGAAAAAGAAGGAGAAGAAGGAAAAAAAGGAGAAAAAAGGCGGTGAAGAGTCTAGTAGAAGTAGTGGTAGTACGAATGCGGCTATGGTCGAGACCGATGCGCAGGGCGGAAGTGGAAGCGGGGGTGGAGGCGAATGTATGGTAAAGAAAGAGGAAGGAAAAGAAGAGGGTGGAGAGGGGAAAAAGCGAGCAAGTGTTAAGCGCAAGAGCGTTTTGGAAGCGGCGGGCGATGAGCTGGGATCGCGGAAGAAAAGGAAAAAAGCCAACAATGAGCCCGGGTCGCAAAGAAGCGTGGAGTGGTCCCTTGTTGTCGCGGGGAAGACGAAACTGAAAACGAAAAAGTCAAATGTGGGACATGTGCCATTAATCACGCTGGGACGGCCGCCCCCTCCTGCACGAATACTAAGACCGACGATATGGGCAGCCGTACGTCCTTCCCTCTCCTTCTCGTCATCGCATCCACGCACACTGGTCCCGTTCTTTTTATATTATAGAGCAGATCCGAGCTCGTGCTCGTCCTCCCCGAGCTGGGCCACTCCAGATCGTACAACGGGATTACACAGGGATCGTCCAACTATCCCATGGTACTACTAGACGAATCGACGGCGGAAGGTATAGGCGTCGAGATCATCCACCCAACATCAGCAGCAGCAGCAGCAGCACTAGTAGCGGGAGAGTATCCCTGTGTGAGGCTGACATTGTGAGTGGGGGGCTTCCGTCCTTGTTGAATTTTCATGACCTGGGTTTGTTTTTGTTAGGAGAAGAGAATTCAATTGTACTGTCGATGAGCTCCTCGTCGGGAGCGCGATCAAAAACGAGTCGGAGGCAGAAGAAGAAGAAGAAAAAGATCAGGACAGTACCATGAACGGACACCCTGCTCCTCCACCCGCTCTTATCCCGCGTACCCTTCCACCCGAAGTCGAGATACTCATTGCCTCGCGCGGGCTGTCGTATCCCATCATTCTCGTTTCGTCCAAAGAGGTATTCGATCAGGCGTTCTTGACGGCGAACCCGAACGTGAACGCGAGGGTGGTGGGTTTGGCGGATGAACATGCGTATGTGTTTTGGGGCTTTTTCCTGATAAAGAAAGTGGAAGGAGGGAGTGGTGGGGGGCGATTGGTTACGTCGTCGTGGGACATGGATGGGGTTGTCAGCGACGATGAGCAACAACAACCACAACAAGCGGAGGAGAGGAGAGTGAGAGGGGTGGCGGAATGGGTGTTTGACGTCGAATGGGCGCCTCAGGGTGTTGGTATCGATGCAAGACCATGGTGGGCAGAGGTTTTCCCCTTTCCCGACGCGTCCGATTCGGCCGCTCGCCTGTATGCCAACCTGCACCTCAACCTAGTTCCGACGCAGCTGGCAGACGGGCAAGAAGAGGGGTCTGCGGATGAGTGTATGCCACGGGGGTGGCTCTGCAAAAGGTGCGGGAGACTGAATCCCAAACTGATGATGCGCCATCGGTGGTGTAGTGCGGTGTGGATGGGATGTAAAGTGAGTGTGTCTTTGATTTTTGGTTTGATAAGGGGGCTGGGCTGACGAAGGAGGATTTATCTATATATAGGGCGAGGCGCTGAGTAGGGGGTACGCTGTGCCTCTTGATGACGCGCGCGATCCGCGGCAGACGCCGCTGGCGCTTCCGATTAATGTGTGGGATGAGAATCGGGTGGATGTGCGTGTGGCGGATTGGGACGATGGGATGAGGACGGTGAAGTATCGACCGATGTCGCAGGAGGCGGTGTTGGCGCGTCGAAACGAGGAAGAGGCGGTGGAGTGGACGGGAGAAGGGGGACTGCTCAAGCATGTGTTCACGTGCAACGCGGAGGATCTGCAGAGGGAGGCGACACCACTGTTTGCGAGGATTCAGGAAGAGGTCTGTTTATCGAAGAAAACGGGGGATTCGGGTGAGTGCGAGGACCTCTCGTCATTATTTGGAGTGTAACGAACAGTGTACTTTTGGCAGGAACGTACTTCAAATGCGATATCTCCGACAAGTACGCAGGAAGGAACGGCTTTTCAAGCAAGACGTGGGGCGAGGCGCCGCAAAGTGTGCATGACGCACGGTCACTGATGGAGTTTATGGGCCGAAGCTATGGCGAGGACGGTGGATTTGCGGTGAAGCAGATGACGATAACGGGATGGGTGTCGAGCGGGGCGCGCAAGGTGGGAAACTCCTGTCTGCCTGCAGAGATGAGTGACTCAGGGTGGGACTGATGTGATTGATTGATTGCAGGCTAGCGAGACGGTGGCTGGGAAAGCCGGCACGGTGGGGATGATGTGTCTGGGAAACGACGTGATTTTGACGATCATGCCCAACTGGGGCCCTGACACGCCTTCGATGAGTGTGACGCTGGTGCACGGAGACATGCTACTCTTCTCTGGTTGTGACTATGAGGTGAGTACGCAACGTCGTAGCGCCGGGCGGCTTCAAGGGCACTGATACTGAGCCGAACACAGTACAGCATCAAACGGTTAGGAACGTCACTCTGTGAGTGTGCCATCAAGGATACTTTGAGCGGTGATTCTGATGGATGTCAGTGCTTGTTGGAGGGTAGCTTGGAGGGTCGTAGTTTGTTACATATGTTATCTCCGTTTTCCGCGGTCTTTTTTTGCTTTTTTCTCTCCGTCCGATGAGTACTCAAGATGTCTGGGGACGAGGTGAGGATTCCACCAACCACCACCAACCCACTGACGCTCGACACTGAACACCCCCCTGTCAGTCCTCATTGCTGGCGGCACTGACTGGCCCAAGCTCGGCCGCAAGGAACGAGGTGGAAAGGCATCCGACCCAGAACAGTCCACAGACTTGCTCGAACCTCACCTCCTCCGTTCGCTGCTCAACGTCCAAACCCACTCCATCCACACCTCCTGTAGTGGCTGCCACTTTGTCTGCATAGACGTCCACGGTCAAGCTTGGCTCTTTGGTCGTAACGGCTCCTCCTGCCTCGGCGTCCCCTCCTCCTCCTTTTCTTCCCCGGCAGACTCCTCTTTAGGGCCCGGGGTGGACGCCATCTCAGAGACCACTCCACGCCTCATCCGCCCTGCACTCGACCTCCCCTGCGCCTCCCCCTCCACCCGCATCATCCACGCCGCCTGTGGCCGCAACCACACTCTACTCGTCGGGAGCGATGGGAACGTGTGGAGTGCAGGAGCTAACGCGCACGGACAGTGCGGGCACGCTGTCTGTCCTGAGGTGCCTTCGTTCCGGCTTGTCACAGGCATCGTCGCGCCCTCCTCCTCCTCCTCCAACAACAACAACAACAACACCCACAATGGGGAGCCGAAAGAGAAAGAGCGGGCGGTGATGGCTTCGGCAGGCGTGACCTTTTCGGTCGTTCTCGCTGCAAGCGGGCGGGTGTATACGTTTGGGAGCGCAGAGAAGGGACAGCTGGGGAACGGGACGACGGGGGAGAGAATCACGACGGGGAACAAAACCGCGTTTGATATCGAGCCCAATCCTAGTGAGTGGTCTGTCCATCTATAACGTCTCTCATATATACATGACGCGTCCTTGTTACACAGCATATGTGAAGGAACTGGACGGCAAAAAAATCGTACAGATCGCGTCGGGTCCTCAACATACGTTGGCAGTAGACGATACAGGGTAAGTTTGACCTGCATCTTTGGATCTTATTGTTGGTTCTGATAATAATAAAAAAACAAAAAAACAACAGGGTGGTGTATGTGTGGGGATACAATGGCTACTGCAGACTCGGGCTAGGAAACCAGGTCGACGCGTTAAAACCCAAAATCGTACCACAGGTGCGTTTCTTTCCTGGTAGTACCTCTCCCATAACTGACTTGTGTGCACGCCAGTTTGCCGGCCCGAACGAAGTACAAATGGGTGCACAAGTCTTCGCTGGGCCCACGAACAGCGTCGTGATCGATAAACAGGGGATGTACTGGATGGCAGGAAAGGTGTGTGTATTGAGTTCCATCCTACCCTCCTCCTCCTTCTCCTCCTTCCTTACCATTCGCACGATAGTGGAAGAACAGTGGAGAGGGATCGGCCGGCTCGCCGTATTCATCATTTCGGTTCATGCAAGAGATCATGGGCTGCAAGATCAGCCTGGCGCGGTGTGGAGGGGTCACGCATTGGGCAGTAACACCCGACGACGACGACGAGGGCGGCATGATGACCGTGTGTTGGGGCCAAAATGCGTCCAATGGTGCGTTTCCACTGGCCTCGTCCCACTTGTCAAATTCACGTATTCACGTATCCATATTCGCGCAGGCGAGCTCGGACTAGGACCCGACGAACCTAAAAGCGCGACCAAGCCGACGCGGAACACGACCCTCAACGGACTCGACGTGCTCGACATTGCCGCTGGCCAAAACACGACGCTTTTCCTCGTGCGCACCAGCGACCGCTTCTCGGACATGCCGCGCCACCCGGTGGAGGTGGACGCGCCCGAGGTGTGTGTCGGGTGCAGAAGAGACTGGGGCGATCCGCTCGAGTGCGACAAGTGCGATGCGCCGTGGCACTTGGAGTGTCTCCGCCCGCCGTTGGACAAGGTCCCCGAGGGCGAGTGGTTTTGTCCCGCTTGTGGGGAGGAGGCTGGCGCGCCGGTGCCAGTGCCAGGGCAGCAACAGAGGGGAGGAGGAGGGGTGAAGCGTGGGAGAGAAGACGACGGTGAGGAAGTAACAAAAAAGAAGCGGCAATAAAGAGGTCCGTCCAATCCTCTTGCTCGCTTGCATATGGGGCACGACAGGATACTGTTGATGGTTCCCCAAGCCAAGGTTTTTTTTTTTTGTATTTTCTGTCTTTTTTTGTTTTTGTTTTGTTTTGTATATATACAATGTACTTGGCTAATTCAAGTTACTACTATTACATATACGTGAATTAACATTCTTCTTTCTTGCAATTTGTAACAATACTAAATGAACCCTTTTCCGACATTGATGCGGATGCGTCGTGGCACAGCTTTTGGACTTCCCATATTGGCTGTGCTCCTCATCAACATCTTATGCTGGCAGGGGAACCCGGGGCCAGGAAGAGAGACATAGACAACAGCGAGGTGTACGTTTATTCCGACCGGCCACTTTCGCTTTTTATTTTTCATTCTTCATCGATCAAATATTGATGATCGATTGATCTCTGAACGTTCGAACACTGCCGCCGCACTTGCAGGCTCGCCTTCTGCCCACAGTCTCTGGATACCATTGCTTGCCCTTTCCATCCATGATCTCTGGACATTACCGCTCGCCTGTCTGCCCACGGCCCCACGGTCTCTGGACGCCGTAGGTGCCAAGGCCAGATGATTGATGCTAGGTGCCGGTGATTATTGATGCGTGTTGCATGATGGCTGAAACATATCAAACTCAGGTCGATGGCCGCGTATAAAAGATAAAACTCCACCTCGCAAGCGGTTTCTCACCTGCTCGAATGGTCCCGGATGAACATTACTCATGTCTATCATCCGTCGCTTCTTTTTCAACATTGTCCTCCTTCTCTGCCTATTCGTGCTGCTGTGCGCGTCACAAGAAACCGCGGAGGTGGATAGTAGCATCTTAGGACCCTTTGAGCTCGCCAATTACACCGAGAGCTACCCACCAACAAGACTGTTTTCACGGACTCACGCGGAGGTACATAACGCACCCCACTCAAATGTCGCGAAGACAGTAGGGCCCATTCAGGCCGCCTTGGAAAGCCTGAAGGATAATTACGTGGCCGAGGAGTGCTATCTCGGGCATGGGTGCTTCGGCCAAGTGTTCAAGATCCCGAATGGCTTTCCCGTCGGTGACAAGAAAATCGCAGCTGTAATAAAAATTTTGAACGGGCATACGCAGACGGATCTGGATTGGATCATGCTTGAACTAGCATACCTTGGTGCTGTTGGCCAGCTGGTGAAGTACGGCGTGAAGGAAAGCACCTCCACTTACTTTATCGTGATGCCGTACATGGGTATGGCAGAACATGAGGCGCTTGATCGAGGCATGAAGCAAAGTCAAATAAAGGGCCTGACGAAGGGGTTGGTCGCCTTCTATGCGGAGAAGTTCGGAATTGAATATTTGTGAGTTTCTACTTGTTGCCCCGGCGATTTCGTGCGTTAACTACCTCTTCGCAAGGGATGACATTCGGCCAAACACTGTATTCGAGGACATTCCCGCTAAACCCGGTAGTTGGTCAGCATATATCAGCTCTGGATCTTGGAAGGCACATCTCATTGATTGGGGATATGCACAGTTCACATCACAGCATAAGCCTCCACGCAGCCAGAGGTTCTCGAGCGCTTGTGAGCCTCGTGAACACTGTGTATATTACGCAGTACAAAAAGAGAACCTAGGCGAACCAATCAAGATGGGTAGCAACAGCCGCTTCTTGATGTATATTCGCTTGAAAAAGGAATTTGGTGGCTTCCCGGCCACCGTCATAAAAATGGAAGTGCGCTCCCACCAAGACGGTCGCACAATGGTACACGAGGCGATAGGCCAA
This sequence comes from Amanita fuliginea, assembly GCA_023014435.1. Classification (NCBI taxonomy): domain Eukaryota; kingdom Fungi; phylum Basidiomycota; class Agaricomycetes; order Agaricales; family Amanitaceae; genus Amanita; species Amanita fuliginea. The sequence goes on along the minus strand of JAEBUQ010000015.1, from coordinate 1,956,410 downwards.
TATGGGGTTACATACTTTATCGCATGGGCATCCTTGAACTGCGCACCGCCAGGCTCACATGAGATTTGCAAGGATTATTACCTGGTCACAAAGTACATGGGGGACCCCGTCAAGCCAGGTCAAATAACGCCAGAACAGCAGTCAAGTCTCAGACAAGAAGCTAGAAAAAGATACCGGGATACTTTTAAGCTCAACCATCCGTACGTTTTCCATATAAGTTGCGAATGACGCTACTAATCTCTGTCTTCGTCTTTTTTTCGTCTTGGCAGGGGTGACAGAAAGGAAGACTATGTGTACCAACTTGTCAAGAAGGGAAGCAAAACCGAGTACGAGGCGCATATCATTGATAATTGGGCATTTGCATTGCCCATAAATCGTGCTAATCCAATCGACTTTGATCACGAGGTTTTTTAACTACGTATGTAAATACAACGTTGCACTGTCCTCCAAAAGACTCGCGAGGGATTCAGTTCGCGTCACCGTCCTTGTACTCTGTCGTGGCGGCATCGGCAGGGCGGGCGTAGTTGCATGCTGTTGGCTCGGGCTTGTGGATGGGACAAGCAGCAGCGCAATGTGTGACACACTCGAAGCGTCACAAAAGTGGATAACTATCCCATCTATTATTCATCATATAGACAAGCAGCGTTACATCTAAACACCACCAGAATACAGTTGATAACCCGATATAAGATATTCGTGGCTAGCAAAAGCAGCCTCTTCAGTCCCGATGAGGTGTAATGTCTCCTCGATTCAAATTGAACTAGATCTGTCCTTTAATTCTTGAGCAATGTCAGACAACGTCGCAAGCTCGGCTAAGTTCAGAGCCGAGCCGTTGGCAACACTAGTACAAGACAAATCGTGTAATGGAAAAATTGGGATACAACAAGTGAATTGACGAATGGATTACAGGCACGCATTATTCACAGAGTGCAGACGGCAGACGGCAGAGGGGTGCAGAGGAGAGCGACGCTCGGATGACGGGACAGATGTGATCCGAGCTTGCCGTTATCCGCTTTTGGCGTATTGTTATCTTGTCTATGGCGTAATGGAAAGCACCTCCACTTACTTTATTGTGATGCCATACATTGGTATGGTAGAACAGGAGGCGCTTGATCGAGGCATGAAGCAAAGTCAAATACCGGGCCTGACGAAGGAGTTGGTTGCCTTCTACATGAAGAAGTTCGGAGTTGTATATTTGTGAGTTGTCTACTTGTTGCCCCGTTCGATTTCGTGTGTCAACTATCTCTTTGCAAGGGATTATATTGAACCAAATACGGTGTTTGAGTTTATCCCCGCTAAACCCGGTAGCTGGTCGGCATATGTCAGCTCTGGATCTTGGAAGGCACATCTCATTGATTGGGGATATGCAAGATTCACGTCACAGAAAATTCCTGGCATTCAGAAGTTCTCGCCCGCATCTCGAGTGCCTCGTGAGCTGTCCGTTTACTATGCAGTAATAGATCAAAAGAACCTCGGCGATCCAATAAAGCAATCCTTAAAGAAGGGTGAAGCTATTCACCGCTATTCGATGTATACGCACTTGGTAAAGAAATTTGGCACCTTCCGGGCTATTGTCAGAAAAATGGAAGCACGCTCCTGGCAAGACGACCGCACAATCCATCACGAGGCCATGGGCCAAAATGGGGTTGATCAATTCATTGCATGGGCATACTTACACTGTTCACCACCGAAGTCAGAGGAGTTTTGCACAGACTATTACCTAGTCACAAAGTACATGGGTGACCCCGTCAAACCAAATCAAATCACACCAGAGAAGCAGTCCCACCTCAGAAAAGAAGCTAGAAAAAGATATGAGGGTCTTTACAAGCTCGTCCATCCGTACGTTATTTCAAGTTGCGGATGACGCTAGTATTGAATATTTTTCTTTCTTCCGTCTTGGCTCCTTGCAGAGGTGATAGAGAGGAAGACTATGTCTACCAACTTGAAAAGGGAGAGTACAAGGCATATATCGTCGATGATTGGGCATTTGCATTGCCCGTGGATCGTGCTAGTCCGATCGACTTTGATCACGAAGTCTTTGATTGAACTGTGACTACTATGTATCTGTTCCGTTTCCGCCTTTTCCCCTCAAGAACGCATTTGTAGTTATTTTTTCCTGACCCGGTAGATTTGATCGATCCAGCTCTCTGCAGAGGTTTGTCGTAGCGAAACCTGTCACTAGTACTAAGTACCACTTGTTTGACGGAGTTTGAATTTCCCAAGTTCATTGAAACGTCCAGTGTCCCAAGAAGCCCTCCGTCATATTCACCCTCAAAAAACATCCAAGGCTTTTCAGAGGACCTTCGGAGGTTACATGGTTTGTGGCAGCAGAATATGACATTACACACGAATCTTATCCTCCTCTCCAGTTCGATTACTCATACGTCAAAGGTTATGGAGTTGACTGGGACAAGATAAAAACTTTTGTGGGAACGGACGATGACAAAGACAGGAGGATTGACCTAGTGATGTGTAGGGTCATGGAAGCCGTGAATCACGACCACCCCGTTTGTTCGGGTCATCGCCTCACCGATAACAAGCGCTTCAACGTCATATCGCTCGCAGAAGAAGCATTCGATGATGACCTGGAAGGATTGAGAGAGAAGGATATCCCCGTGCCCAATTATCTGCGTGACCTTGAGGTTCTACTGTCGGGGCCCGAGATTTTCAAGTTTGCGGCTTGGTAAAATAGCGAGAAGTTCTGGGGTATACCATCTAGATTTTGAGGTGTATCCAATACGGATTGTTCTCCGCACCTCATTTTGACCACATTCGTTGAGAAGAAGAACAAACAAGGTGGCCGAGGCGAGAAATAGACACCTACAAATACCGAACTCCGAACGCTCTGGTATTTTACGGCGCTTATTCAAGCTTCGTTGTACGGCATCACGATTCAGTATGTGAGCGAGTCCTCCATTACTATGCCAAACGTCTTTAGCTGGCCAACAGCACGAAGGTCGATCCGTCTGCGCCTACGCAACCCTCGTCTTTCATACGTGACCCGGCGGATTCCACTGTGCGTTTCAGGCTCAACAACGCAGTATTCGACCCCGTCAAGTTGTGAGTTCAGAAACCCTGATTTCCAGCCTCTGTTCAACCTTGACTCAGCAGAAGGCAAGACCGGACGCCGACGTCTTTTCCTCTTCCCCTCCGGTTTGTCTGAAACGGAGAAAATCGTGTTATCGCCATGCTGCCCTCCCGGCATCGCACTCGGCCCAGTGTCTAGCACTCTTGGATTCCATTCGTATACGTGTACAGACAGTTGAATCCTTGACTAACAAAAAGGACGTCAATATGAAGGAACCGGGGGTTTACCCGTCTGCGAAGGATAAGGAAGTTGGCGCGACTTCAAAGATACAGAACGATGAATAACGAAACGTGGATAAAGTGAGTGGTTTGGGGACTGATTAAGGATACTATCCTGTACGTGGTAACCCTGACATTGAAAGAATCCTAGGGTCAACGGACTCTCAACGGCAAGTAGGGAACTTTAGTAGACTCGAAAACAAGGTAAAAATTGGTGCGGAGGAGATTGATAGGCAGATGAAGCGCGTTTGCGAAGGGTTGTGGGCCAACGATGCCTTGGTAAGTGACTTATCTATGTCTCTACCGCCCGTCTAACAACATCTCAGATAACAGGTTTCTATTTGCCAAGACTCGATAGTACACGCTTGCAGAACTGACAGTGAAGAACCCTGTGTTATATTTATGATCATTAGTGTCGACTTTGGAATCATAATTGTGATATTTCTTTCAGTCCCTGCTCGGCATCCAAGATAAGGCCATCCATCATCCTCCGTCCAATTTTCTCAAGAGCTGGAACACGGAACCGTGCAGTGAATATAAGCCGCCCGACTGACCATATATCCACTTCGGTGCCATGATAATCCTCAAATACTTTTGGCGAATGCTCGACCGGGTTCAAGTGTGGCGCTGCTTTGGTTGGGAAAAAGCAAGCATCTTCCCAGTCAATCAGAAACCAATTGGACGGCTGTTCCCGGTTTTGCATGATATTTGGCCAGCGGATATCGCGATGTAATAACGCTCGTGGCTGCGCATGGGATACCTAGCAAAAGCATTAGTTAATGACACAGATGGGAATCGAGACTGCCTTGAGAGTTTCGAGCATGCACACTACGGCGTTTAGAACATCTACAGACGATTTAAGACCTTCGTTTTTGCCTACTGGCTCGGACTCGATATATGAGCCAAGTGCATCATGCATAACTTCGGCTTTCCTAAGCCGGTCTACATTGGGAACACCCTTTGATCCTAATGCCTGATAAATTTTTAGTAGATGCTCGACGCGTTCTTTGCCATTGGCCGGATCTTCTAATCCATAGGTCTTGCGCACATGCGATGCAAAATACAGAATCGACTTGCCTCCCTCGCTGAGCCTGGAGTCAATACACCAGATTGTGATAGAAGAAACACGCCCACGATATCTGCAAAAACATATCTTTGTCATTGCCTTCTCCGATCACCTGCTGAAGCCATCGAAGGATGCCGCACAGCCTGATCATCCTTGAAGCATGCTTGATTCGTTCACGTCGCGAAGAAAGATCAGATGTTATCAAATCTACAATCCGAGTTCGAAGGCTTCCGTCTTGCGCTAATATGGCTACGATGCTGACTTTGACCCCAATGGCATAATAGCCTAGACCGCAAAAAGTGAATAACTGCAAGCTTAGTCGTGGACAACCGACTACCAACCAAGAATATAAGGAGCAGGTTTATACACCCATCGGATCTTATCTTGGAGTGTATCTTTAGGATGCTTTCCCGTGAAGGCCCTCCTCTTTTCCGCGCCTCGAAATACGCAAACGTCGGCGAGCAAGAGACCAAAGTCAGGTCTGAAAGATCCAGTATCTCTACCCTGGTTGCTATTCCGAATACTCGAAGCATTTTGCAGACATCTAACGAGGATGTTTCGGATGTTGGTGTCCCAGAATCCATGAAGCGAATCTTCAGTACCATCTGAGTCTAGTGGACCAGCGATAATTGCCGCCCTCAACAGCTCTCGAATCCCATCAGCAGTTTCGTCTTCGCATTGTTTGAACAGAAGTCCGAGATCGTCGTCGCTACATGCATGCTCAGGAACTTCTTCACTGCTCAAGAATTTCGCCCACTCGAAGTGCGACAACGGGATCTTCCAATCTAGATCAAGAGGGCCCTCAAGGTATCCTTTCAGGAGTTCGAGGTCCAACTCGACTGGTGTCGTCCATAGCTTGAATAGTTTCTGTGATACGTCAACTACAGCGTGATTAGAACTTAGCTAGATTAAAAAAGGACTTACTAGGGTCGTCGCGTTTTCTTTTCCCCACTATAGAACGTGTAGGTAACAGACACAGTAGGAGGACAAGGCGTCATGGGTGGAATGGAGGACAGGCATGGCAAAAAATTCAACGACAGCGAACATAGTAATGAAACGAGAGCAATCAGCGATGGTTAAAACAATAACTATGGGCTCACTAGTAGGAGGAAGGTCCACCAGAATATGGACGTGGTTTTCAACGGGGGGCTGCGATTGCGGAAAGACCAACGACATCTTCTCTGTTGGGTTGGCCAACTTTTTGGCGAACGTCGTCACATCTCCCCGCAACCCAATACGCTCCTTGAGATTACATGCTGGTTCCACAGGTTCCGGGTCATTTAGCTGGGAAGATAACTCAGCGCTCAGCTATCACAATGGAATGCAAGTAAATAATAATAAAACCTTCCAAAGCACTAAGGTGGGTGCAGCGACATCACGAAGGACCATTTTTTCCTTGATAACCTCCTTCAAGTCATTGACATCGGTGTCAGGATGTACGGACATTTTGAACGGAATCATGTCGTTGTGCACTGTAGCACACCAAAATATGAGAGTCTCTATGCCATACATCAGGGATCTATATAGAAGGGGACAAAGGGTGGGAAAGGTACCGCTTCGTCAGCGCTGACAAATTATGCCATAACTCTGCCATAATTCTTATATAAGGCTGACATAAGATTGGTCAGCCTGACTAATAATTTATGTAAGCAATTTGTAAGCAACCTTTTGCACATTAAAATTCAAATAAAATTCAAATAAATATTGCAAAAATTGCGACATTCCCAGGGTTGCTCAGGGACTGTCACTTCTGTCACATGACCATCTCCCAGTCACAGACACAGTTACATGTCACAACCACACACATATGTCACATGTCACACCAACCCTCCAGTCACATATCACAACCACACACACACACCAGTCACATGTCACACACCCTCCAGTCTCAAGTCACACACCACACTCCTGCCACATGTCACAAACATCAACATGTCACACACTACCCCAACATGCCACAAACCAACACCACCTCAGTCACAGGACCATCTACCCAGTCACATGTCACACACCCACACACCATACACATACAGGGACTCTCCCCATTCACTGGGTCACCTCAACCATAGGAGTCACATGTCACACGCCAGACAGGGATTGTGACACCTTGGGACACTCCAGTCACAGTCACAACACTCACATGCACATCACAGGGACTCTCTGTTAAGATCGATGCTCCCAACGTAGTTCGTTCTAAGTCAACAGTGGCAAGCAGAGTCTCGGTCCGCTCCCAGCCTACTGGACAGATTCTGGACGCTAAGTCAAACGATGACGAAGGTCTTTAGGTCGACGACGAGCTCAAGGAAAAGAGAGCGAGGAGTTCGAGTCAAATTGGGAGTATGATTCGATTAAGTTGGAACTGAGGAATGTACAAGGTATTCTAGGGTTTATATACGTTTTGAGAACAAGGAAAACTATAAAGGGAATGCGCAGTAAGCGCAGCTAACTACCTATGAAAGGAAATGTGAAAGCGTTAGCAAAAGGAGATAAACGTCTTCTAAATCGTATGGTAATGATGATGTAATAATAAAGTATCCGTCATAGAAGAGGAAAAGAAACTGTAACATTACCCTCTTCGTATGTGAGAAGTCACCGACTTCTACCATTGTGCGTCTGTGGTCCAGCCATGGTCCTTCCTAGATTCAATCCATTTGATGATGGAATCCAGGTCTTTGTTGGCGGCCTCGATGCGCCATTGGAGACTTTTCGTGACACGCTCCAGCTGCTTGGCATGCTCCCACAGGTTGTCGCGTTCCTCATAGGTGAGGCATTGGGGATCGGTGGAGAGCATGAGGTTGGTAACGGAGTCGAGGGGCGCAGAGAGGTGGTTGAAGTCGACGACGAGGGTGCTGAGGGCTTCGGAAACAGGGGAGAGGACCGAGTGGCGAGGGCGGTGGACGTAGGGGATGTGGGTGACCGGGTCCTGGACGGTGGGAGTGGCGAAGGTGATGGGGGCGAGTTCTTCTGGATGCTGGTGAAGTTCTGGGAGGTCTGCCCAGATAAAATCGTCGATAGTGGTGGTGGTGGTGACAAAGACCTCAAGGGGGAGGTCGTGGGCGGTGGAGAGAAAGGGGGAGGCTGCAGCGACGGGTTCGATGTAGCAATGACCACAAGCAGTGATCAAGAGGGCGAGGACGAAGGCGATGAGGTAGGCGAGGGTGATGGCGAAGGCGAACATTGTATATCGAGTAGGATGAGGAAAATGGGTAGCTGGTAGGTCGCCTTTTATCCTAAAGCTTCAAACGTAAAGGTCTTCCATAGAATCTTCTGTTTCGTTACCATCAGATTCTGTGGAGTGAGCAAGAATGGCGTGATACAACGCATCGTCTGATGGTGATTCAGGGGTGTTTGGTCGAGTGAATTTGTCTTCTCTAATGAACGCTCCTTGAGCTGTGATTCTGCTAGTAATCTTTGGGTATCCTGGTTCGAAGTCATAAGTAGGATAGTGTGGAGGTTTTGGCGGGTAAGGAGGGGGAATGCGTTCCCATATTAACGAATCGTATGGTGGTGGAATGGTTGCATCAGGGTTGTCGATGGGAAACTCGATTTTCTGTGGGAAGAGATGATAAAATTGCATGAAACGGTCGCACCCATGTTCTTGTAGGTCTCGTCGTCGATCTAATATCCATATATTCATTTTGTAGAGGATCCATTGCTGTAGATTTCGGAATTCCTGTTCCTGTTCTTTCGTTCTTGGTGCAGTAATGTTCGGTTGAATAGCTTTTGATGATGACAGTGGTCGTCTTGGCGAAATGAAAAGTATATGTCTACTGGTGATTGGGTAGCGTCGTGCGTGTGGGAGTCGTACTAGATGTTTCTTATTGTGACGATGTGGTAATAGACGAGTCCGAGGGGGAAGGAATCGTCCTTTGAGCGCATAAAGGGTTTTCCAGAATTTCTTTAATCGGTTATAGGCCATGGATGAAGTTCTATAGGCGTCTTCTGTTCTTATATTCTATCAGAATGTCCGCAGCATTTCCTAGGTGACGCTCAGGTTCCCAAGTATTGTCATTTGACCCATAGCCTTTCCACTTAACCAAATATTGATAGCCTGCTCCGCGTTTTCGATGTCCAAGGATAGCTTCGATCTCAAACTCCTCCTGTCCGTTTACTATATCGGGAGGTGGTGTAGTAAAGTTTGGTCCATGCATTGACGTTTCCTTATATGGAGTGAGAAGCGATGCATGAAATACAGGATGAATGCGCCATTGCTTCGGTAATTTCAGTTTGTATGTAACTGGTCCCATGACTTGTTCAACCTGAAAGGGTCCTTCTCGTTTTGGCGCAAGCTTTCTTGATTGATATGGGATGTGTAGGTTCTTGTTTTCGAGCCAGACTTTGTCGCCTTTTTCGAATTTAATTGACTTGTCTTTGAATCTTTGAGCAACTGTTTGCCTGGCGAGTTCATGTGCTGCTAATGCTTCTTCTCTCGCTCTTCGAAGCATCTGAAGGCGTTCTTCTGCTGCTGGAGCAGTCATCTTGAGCGCTGCTGTAGGGATGGCGATTGGATCTGTTCCATACATGAGTTGGAATGGGGATGTTTTTATTGTATCATGATAACGGTTATTGTGTGCAAATTCAGCGATAGGTAGGAGTGGTTTCCATTTGTGGGGTTCATTAGTACAAAACATCCAAAGGTAGATCTCGAGTTCTTGATTGACGCGTTCAGTTTCCCCATCTGTTTGAGGATGATAGGCGGTGCTCATTCTGTGATCAATTCCTAATGCTTTTCGTATTTCTTGGAATACCTTGGCGGAGAACTGTGGTCCTCTATCAGAGATTAGGACGTCAGGGAGTCCAAAGCGTTTGAAGATTTCAGAAATGTAGAGATCGGCTGTCCCTAAAGCATCGATTGTCTTGTTGCAAGGGGTGAAAATTACCCCCTTCGTAAGGCCATGGTCCACCGTGACCAATATTGAGTCATATCCATCTGAGATGGGAAGATCGGTAATGAAATCAAGGGTTACTTGCTGAAATGGACGTGTCGCTTTGGATGGGATAGGGACTAATGCCGGCGCATTTGGGTGAGTATTAACTTTCATCTGTTGGCATAGTGCGCATCCCTCTACCCATTCTTTGACATGTCTGTACATTCCTGGCCACCAGTAGTCGCGTTTTAGAAGTGCCAATGTTTTTAATCGTCCAGGGTGTCCAGAAGATAACGCTTCATGCGTATCTTTGATTAATCTGGTCCTTAATTCGATCCGGTCAGGGATATAGATCTTTCCGAGGTAGTAGACGATGCCATGGGTATATGTCCAATCTTGTAGCTTTGATTTGATTGGTGGTGCTCTTTGTCTTTTAATAACATCGATCAGAATTCGTCCAAAATCATCGTTCGCCATGTACTTCTTCAATTCATCGGCTAGATCGTTATTGATGAGGCGAATAAAGCGATCGTTTGGTAACATAGTGACTGTGGTTTGTTCTTCGTCATTACCCATGTGATCTGGTCGTCTAGATAGAGCATCTGCTTCGAACATCTTCGTACCCGGTACATGTTCAATCCGAAGGTCAAATTCAGATAATAAAGATGACCATCTGGCCTGTCTAGGTGTCAATCGCTGAGCCGTTCTATAATAAGACAGGTTCTTGTGATCGCAATGCACAATGATGGTATGAGGTGACCCATGCAAGAGGTGACGCCAAACTGTTAATCCTCTAATGATAGCAAGTAATTCTCTATCATAGATCTGGTAGTTCTGTTCCGTTGGTGTTAGGGCGTGGGAAATAAAACCGCAGGGATGCAGTGCACCAGAGTCGTCCACTTGTTTTAAAACCGCCCCTATTGCTTTATTAGAGGCGTCGGTTTGGAGGATAAATGGTTTTGCTGGGTTTGGCATTAAGAGAACTGGCATGGAGGCAAATCGTTGTTTCAGGGTATCAAAAGCGGTTTGACGTTCTGCATTCCATTCAAATATCTCCGTCTTTTTTGTTAAATCGGTGAGTGGTTTTGCTATAGCCGCAAAATTTCCAATGAATCGTCGGTAGAAGTTCCCAAAGCCTAGGAATGATCGAACTTGTTTGACTGTTGTTGGTATTGGCCAATCGGCTATCCCTGCTAGTTTAATAGGATCCATCTGTATTTTCCCAGGTGATATAATCATTCCCAGAAATTCGACTTCTTGTACAGCAAATTTACACTTTTCCAGTTTCAAGAACAAGTCGTTTTCCTCTAATCGGTTTAGAATTCGTTTTGTGCGCTCTTCCAATTCTGTCTTGCTTTGGGAACAAATCAAAATGTCGTCCATGTAAATGATGAGCCATCCTTCGTTAATCATATCTCTGAAATATTCGTTCATCATGGTTTGGAATGTAGATGGTGAATTGCATAGCCCAAAGAACATGACAGTTGGTTCGTATAATCCTCTGTTTGTGATAAAAGCTGCTTTCCATTCATTGCCTTTCTTGATTCGAACGTTATTGTATCCCCAGCGAAGATCTAATTTGGTGAAGTATTGCGCTCCAGCAAGTTTGGTAAAGAGGTCGGATACTAGGGGTAATGGATATGCGTTCTTGATTGTCCAATCGTTCAGGTACCTGTAGTCTTGACATGGCCTTAACGCTCCGCTTTCCTTTTTGGAAACAAAGAAGAATGGCGAAGCCTGAGGTGATTTCGATGGTCTGATGTATCCTTTAGTAAGTTGTTCTTCAATCCATTCGTCTAGAGATGATTGCTCTTTAATTGATAATGGATAGATCTTGCTAACTTTAGGAGTGAAACCGTTTTTCAGTTCGATCGCATGATCCCAAGTTCTAGAGGTAGGAAATCGTTCTGAAGCTTTCTTCTCAAAGACTGATCGCCATTTCTCGTATTCCGTAGGTAATTCTGTCTTTGGTTCGTCTTTTTTCAGTTGATGTTCTAATGCCTGCGATGCTGATGTTTTGACCCTTATCCAATAGTCGTCTTCTCCCCACTGATTGTCCAATGCCAGTTGCCAGATCGTCCCATCTTGTCGTTGATTATCAATGAGGTGAATCGTTTTGTCTCTCCAATCAATAGTCGGGTTATTTTCTTCTAACCAAGGAATTCCCAAGATTAATCATTGGTCTCCTAACTTGGTGATTAAGAACCAGTTACTGTGACGCTTTCCTCCAATTGAATATTGAATTAATACTCGATGAGTGATCATTCCATTTGTGTTGATTGTTCCATCTGCGTTTCTGACTCGAATTGGTTTTCTTAGCTTTTCTTTTGGTAGTTTTGTTGTTATTTCTTCGTCAATAAAGTTCCCTTCTGCTCCACAATCGATGAGGGCAGAGGTTTCAGCGGGTAAATCGATCGTTTCAACAGTGATAGAAAGGCGCTTGTCATTATTTGATCGTACTATTACAGAATCAAGCGCTAACTGTGAAAATCCATTTGTTGTGGAAGTGCCAACCGCTGTGTGACGCTTCCTGATCAAAAACCCTCGTTTTCGAGTTCGTTAAGAAGACCTTCTCGTTCATCGGCCTTCATTCCAGCTAGGATCGCTCTGATACTCGCAACTGGGTCGTCTTGCTTTTCCTTGGGCGCATCCTCAGGGATGGATCTGATTCCTTTATTCTGAAACGATGAGGAGGACCTGAAGGAGCCGTTTAGGGTGGTGTTTCGTTTCGGACAATTTTTTGAAACATGTCCCTGGTTTCCACATCTGAAACACTTCCCAGTTTTCATGTATTCCTCCTTTTGTTCATCTGTCAAACGTCCAGTGGGCATAGCATTAACTGATCGAGTTGATCCGCCCCTAGTGTTGGTGTTTCGGTTAAAATTAGAGCGGTTCCCTTGTCCTGGTTTGCGTCCAAGTGCTCGCATCATTTCCCAAGCGCCATGAAGCTGTTCTGCCTTTTCATATGCTTCCTTCATTGATAGAACGTTTGCTTCAAGAATTTTGGTAGCGATACTTTCAGGGAGTCCTTTAACAAATGCCTGAAGTTGTGCGGTTGTCCCTTTCAATCCTGAAGTTCCAATCTCCATGCGGAATTTTCTGATATATTCAGGGACTGAAACGTCACCTCCTACTCTGAGATTGGCCAAATTGTTTAGGGCCCTGAGTGCGCTGTTGACTTCGCCCCAATCGGCTAAAAAGCGCTTCTTGAATTCGGCCCAACTCGTCCAGATAAGGGTCGTTTCTTCATCGTTGTCTAGTTCCTCTTTGATTAGAACTTTCCAATCGTTGAGTTCCTGTCCTAGGCAGGCAAGAGCAAATCGAATCTGTTTCTGGCCTTTGTTCTTATAGTTGTCATCGTTCAAAACGAAGTAGTCTTCCAAGTTTCCAATAAAAGCCTTTGCTTCGGTTCGTTTTCCTGTAAAAATGCGCATGGGCTGCGGCTTAATATCTCCTTTAGAGGCAGGTGTTGCTGCGTCAGATGCCATCTTTTCTGTTTCTTCTTTTGGGTCTGTAGGTTCTCCTGTTTCGTCTTTCTTCTTTCCTGATTCTGGATCTCTGAATAGATTTACTTCGATCTGTTTCTGTTCTTGGAAATCTATCCAAGGCTGTACTTCTCCGTCCCTAAGTGCGTATCGTTCTTGTCCTGCTGTTCCAGTGAGACTGAGATATTCGTTCCACCAAGAGAGTTCTGGTTCGTCTGTAGGCGGTTTGAATAACGAACGAAATCCTTCTTCGTGTTCTTCGTTTACCCAATCAATCCAAACGTCGTCTGGGAAAGCGTCCCCTTGTCCTTCAGTGTAATCACCTTCAAATAGGGATTCTGGTACTGGTTCGTTCTTTTTCTTGGTTCCTGAGCGGAAAAACCACCCTGTTCCTGTAGTCGATGGAAAGACTTCCCTTCGATCTAGATAATACTTTTGTCTGAAACGGACAGAGCCGTTTGGGGGTCTGAGGGTCGAGGTTCTGGTATCAATGGTGTCTGGCTAGTGTAGAAACACTGAGCGGTCTGAGAGTTCCAACTTGTGTTAAGATCGATGCTCCCAACGTAGTTCGTTCTAAGTCAACAGTGGCAAGCAGAGTCTCGGTCCGCTCCCAGCCTACTGGACAGATTCTGGACGCTAAGTCAAACGATGACGAAGGTCTTTAGGTCGACGACGAGCTCAAAGAAAAGAGAGCGAGGAGTTCGAGTCAAATTGGGAGTATGATTCGATTAAGTTGGAACTGAGGAATGTACAAGGTATTCTAGGGTTTATATACGTTTTGAGAACAAGGAAAACTATAAAGGGAATGCGCAGTAAGCGCAGCTAACTACCTATGAAAGGAAATGTGAAAGCGTTAGCAAAAGGAGATAAATGTCTTCTAAATCGTATGGTAATGATGATGTAATAATAAAGTATCCGTCATAGAAGAGGAAAAGAAACTGTAACACTCTCTGTCACACCACACACACCAACACTCCAGTCACATATTACACAGTCCTGTCACATGTCACACACCACACAGGGCAGTCACATGGACATCCCAACCATAGGTGTAGCATGTCACACACCACACAGGGCAATCAATCACAGTCACAGTACAGCACACAGGGACTCTCACCCCAGCCACAGGGACTCTCACCCCCAGTCACAGGGTCAGGGACATCACCCCAAGCACAGAAGTCACATGTCACATGTCCCAGTCACAGATTCAGGGGCCATCACCCCAGCTACATATTACTCCAGTCACATGTCACACCACAGGTCCAGTCACAGGGCACCCCACTCATATATGACACCACCTCCAGAGCATTCACACACAGGGCAATCAAGTGACAGAGTACTCCAGTGATGTGTGACACCATACAGAGCACTCCAGCCACATGGCATGCAGACACCACACAGGGCCAATGACACAGGGACATGATCCCATTCACAGATTCAGGGGCTATCACCAGTACTTAACACTCCCCCCCGTGTTCCACTGGACTCCTGGTCAGTCCTGGTCATTCCCTGGAATTCCCTGGAATTCCTGGTCAGTCCTGGTCATTCCTGATTCATCCATGAACCAGTACTAGCCAGGACTCACCAGGACTCACCAGGACTCAACAAGGATACCCTCCAGGACTCAACCAGGACTTAGTCACTATTTGAACATACTGTGACTCCTGTACAGTAAATACCTCCAAACAATAACAAACCAAGCATCATTGAGTCACATTACAGGTTCTCCCAACTTTCCCACCCCATATTGTTATAACACACCTGTGCACTTCCCATGCATGTATTATCCACTTTTCCACAATGTTCATTCCCACACTCCCACCATCTTCCCACACTCCCACCATCTTCTCACACTCACAACCATCACATCTTCTCACACTCCCAACCATCACATACTCCCACCATCTTCCCACACTCCCATCATCTTCCCACACTCCCATCATCTTTCCACACCCCCACCATCTTCTCACACCCCCACCATCTTCCCACACCTCCACCATCTTCTCACACTCCCAACCATCACATACTCCCACCATCTTCCTACACCCCCACCAGGTTCATGCACACCTGTTAACTTCCCCATTGTTTTTACACACCTATCAACCTTCTCATCACATTCACACTACCTGTTAATTTTCCCATGTTCCCACACACCTGTCTATGTTCTCACCATGTTTCCTATCCTTATATTTATTCTACATTCCCACAGTTCCTCAGCACATTTCATTTACACTCTTATCTACTTTCCACACCTGCTTGCTGCTGACCTATATGATATTTCATATATATGTTCTTTATTTGTGTTATTGATGTCTTGAATATTTATTTACTTTACTGTTCCACATCTAGATTCTTCATTTTATCAATCAATTGTTTCTTGCATGCTTACCTATTTCCTGCATGGAAAAAAGATATTTATATTATTGGTGTCTTGAGTATTTATTTACTTTACTGTTTCACATCTATACTTTACTGTCCCACATCTAGATTCTTCATTTTATCAATCAATTGTTTCTTGCATGCTTACCTATTTCCTGCATGGAAAAAAGATATTTGTATTATTGATGTCTTGAGTATTTATTTACTTTACTGTTTCACATCTAGATTCTTCATTTTATCAATCAACTGTTTCTTGCATGCTTACCTATTTCCTGCATGGAAAAAAGATATTTATATTATTGGTGTCCTGAGTATTTATTTACTTTACTGTTTCACATCTAGATTCTTCATTTTATCAATCAACTGTTTCTTGCATGCTTACCTATTTCCTGCATGGAAAAAAGATATTTATATTATTGGTGTCTTGAGTATTTATTTACTTTACTGTTTCACATCTATACTTTACTGTCCCACATCTAGATTCTTCATTTTATCAATCAATTGTTTCTTGCATGCTTACCTATTTCCTGCATGGAAAAAAGATATTTGTATTATTGGTGTCTTGAGTATTTACTTACTTTACTGTTTCACATCTAGATTCTTCATTTTATCAATCAATTGTTTCTTGCATGCTCATCTATTTCCTGCACAGAAAAAACCATTTGTATAATTGGTACATCTTTACTGTTCCATGTCTAGCCTTTGATGAAAACATGATAGCTTGTATTAGCATTTGGATATGACTACCTATTCCTCTTCTTCCATGTCCTCAGTCTCTACTTCCTTCAATTTTTGGTTCTGAATGACATGCTTAGTGTGGTAGAAGAGCATAGAATGCAAGAACCAATTGAAATTACAACTAGTCATTCTGTTTAAGATATGCTCAAAACCACCAAGCCATGCATTCAATTGTTCACATGCTTGTGTATTAAATGCACGTTTATAGTATAGTTGTCCTTGTGCATTTCTGGCAGCAACCACCAAGTTAGGTGCAGAGCCATTTAAAGGAGCAGGATTGCACCAGGTCCTGCATAATTCATCATCAACACGGTGGTTGACATAATGGTAAGAGTCAACAATAAATCTTGTTGTGTTCTTCCACTGCTCCCAGCTGCCATTTATTAAGCAAGTATGGAGAACCATGCATGCCTTATCAATGCAAACATAGTCTGGCCTAGACTCTGGTATAGGATAGACACTCTCCAAAAAGTTCAGGATGTTTGTTGGTGATTCTGACTTTGCAAATTTTGCCCATGCAATAACAACACCACAGGGGGCACATATAGTTTCAACACAGTAAAAATGGGGAGGTGTAAAATTATCTCTTCTCCTGTGCATTGGTTGAGTGACATCATGTGGCTGTACATTTTTAGTTGTTCCAGATGCCCAAGGCAAGGCTTCATCTGGCCTTCTAAGTGCTCTTCTATAGCCTCCCAATGTATGATGCCTGTGATTAACAACATATCTGTTCCAGATGTCCTGATGCTGCTCACATGCTTCTGTGCTTTGTACTTTGACATTTGCACAACCTGCAACATGACAAAGGCCCCCATAGAGATTTTCATGATAGGCACAGTAGACACCCCCACGTGCATTTTGTAAATCATTGGTACAGTTGTTATAGGCACAATGGGTGTGGCCAATGACTATCCCATCCATGATAACTAGTCTAACAGGGGGGTTGTCTTCATCATCAAACCCATGAACTACTTCTTCTTGACTTGCTGAGTTTAGTCTAATATTATCCATCCCTAGTGTCCCTGATTCATCATTTTCTGTTATAAGATCTGCAGTTCCCTTATATTTGTGTGTACATTCAGCACAAGCGTGGTATTCAGCAGCCCTAATGATGCCTTTTTCCCCAAGAATTTTAAATGCCTCTGCTGTCACTTCATCTATGGAAAGATTATCATCCATTGCAACATCTATATTTGACTCTGATGCAACAAAGCGCATTGATTCTTGGACAAAAGCTTGCCAAATATGACGTCGTGTTACTATTTTTATTTGATTGAAAGTGTCATTCCAAAATGCTTTGTATGCTGCAGCAGATGCATGGAAATTATACATTGCACTGAGCACTGCTGAGGTAAACTTCCGATCAACCCATAAGTTCTGCCCTACTTTGATATACATTGCATCATTCAGATAAACCCTTTCATGGCTGGTGTTCCCAGGTATTCTCTCATGATCCATGTAGTAAATTGTGTTGCACTTCTTGCATTGTCCTGAAAGGACAGGCACCTTGTCATGGTTTTTAAAATCCTTGATCAATGTCACTAGTGGGATGTCCCTTGACTTTGTCCCTTGATATAGAGCTGCCCTGTTGCAAGTGGAAATTTGACAAACAGCAGCTGTAGGACATATTACATATACAGGTTGCAATATTTCATGTGTAATTGGTTTTAACTTTCTTCTGAATCTACCTGCAGGACTGCATGGATTTAAACCCAAGAGGATTGACAAAGCTTCAATTTTAGCACCCAGTGCAACATCAACTTTATCCTGTGGCATTTGTGGACTGGACTCTGACTTTTTTAACAAATGAGTCTCTGTCTCTTTCAGCCTGTTACCCAATGCATTACCAAGGCCTCTGATCCAACCAGTCACTGCTATGTGTCTCTCATTTTCACCTGTAGCACTCTGCTGACGAAAGTGTAAACTGAGGAGATCAGTGTTTTGAGTAACTGTGAAGAGGGTCATCAAGACTGTTGACAATGTGACAGTGGAACTAAAATGAGCTTCAACAAATTGGTTTAAACTCCTTGAATGTAATGTTGGGAAATGGGCTTGCTTCTTGTGCCACAGTACCAGGGATAAAACAAAGGATGAATATAATCATTAGGACCCAACTGGATTGATAGGACATATCAAAGCTGTATATTCATCATCTAGTTTAAAAATGGTATATGTGTTGTCACATATTACTGCTTACTTATATTTTCTGCTTCTTTTTGACTGACCTGCTGCTCTGGATCCAGAAGCTTCACTCCTAGTTTCCTTCTTTCTCTTCTCTTTCTCTGCCTTTTCACTAGCCCTTTTCTTTTTCTCTTCCTTCAGTTCAGAGAAGGTATATGTACCCTTGTCTTTGCCCAAAATCTCCAAGTTGGTGGGACATCCTTCTCCTCCCTCTAGCCAGTCCTTGATGTCAGGAAAATTATTGATATCACAAAATGCAGGTATGACATATGTGAACCAAGTAGTTTTTGAAGTGAAAAGTTGGATAATAGATGCATTCTTTGGCCTTCTGCCAGGCCAAGTCCCCTCCTGCAGTTTCTCATTCAAAGTTTGCTGTGCCTCCAAGCAGGCTTTGTACCTAGCATAGTGTTGCCTAATACCAAGATTCTTAGATTCTGTGACCAGATTCCCAGATATTTCAAGTAAATCAATCAACTGGTCTCTAGACATATCATCAGAGTTCAAGGTCTTGCCCTCTGAGTGTGCTGATGCAGAAATGGAGGCAGAGGCAATACTGCTGCCCCTTGTGACTAACAGAGGGTTAGTAGCATTCTGTATATTTTGAGTTGAGATCATTATGAATAAAATGGATGGTACTTACAACACAAACAGTCAAAGACAGGTTTCCATTTTCATTAGTCCATTGTATCTTGTCATCATCTTCAACAGCAATGGCATAGCGCCCTTTCAGTACCCACTGCTCATTTTGTAGCACCAGGATGTGTTGATCATCTCCTTGAAATCGTTTAATACCCAATACAGAGCATATTGCCAATTACTTACTTTCAATGGGTGAAGCACAGTGAGCCAACTTCTTCAGGACTGGAGCTATGGTAGGCATGACTGGAACTTTCACAACCAAGGGTTTGATGCTGGTCATATCTGCCTCTGCCAAGCTGCTGAATAGCTTGACTGTTCCATCCTGCTCAGTAACCAATGACATTCCTGCCTCTGCATCACCCATGTTATGAACATTCCCTATGGCTTTACCTCTTGCAATCCCACCAGATACACGAGAAGATCCTTGAAGTGGTTGCAATAAAACATCTTCAAATTGTCAGACAGGAAGCAATCTAATAAAATTTCAACTACCTTCTTCATCAAATATATTTCCATGGAGTCCAGGATTCTCTCCTTCATCTACATCATCATCTCCACCAGATTTCTGTTCATAAATTATGAAAAGTTGTGATTCTGATCCAGAATACCCACCTTTCCTTTGCCTTTATCCTTAAGCACCCCTGTCTCAAGTTCCTAAATTCATTCAGCAAATGATGAAAAGTATAACAACAAGACTAACCTCTTCATCCTCCTCCCTCTGTAAAGCCTCTGCTTCCTTTGCTTCTTTTTCCTTATTGTCTGTGTCCTCCCCAGACTCACCACCATACAATTCACTGCCACCATTTTTATCACTTTCTTCACCACTCCCTGATTTGCATGATACATACATGCAATCCATATAGGTATAAACATACCTGTTACAGACTCCACAGTCTCTTCCTTGCTGCTTTCTGCTTCCTCATCCTTACCAATACGAGAAAGCTGATGTCTGGGCACTTGTGATGGGGCAAATGAGATGGTGGATGGCTTCCCACGTGGAGGTGGTGCAACAGTGGCACCACTATTAGCCAATATTTGTTCAGCACTAGGAGACAGGAAACATAAACAAAATACAAAAAAATAGTAGTGATTGTGGAATGAAAGGGAGGGTCAGGGGGAGGTATAAATTCAGAGGATTCAGGAAAAAAAACCGTCCAAGCGAAAAAACGAGCACAGGTAAAAAAAACAGGTGCAGCAGTCAGATAACAGCCTGCACAGCTTGTTAGTGACTCACCTAGGGCATTGGAGTGAGAGGGAGCATTCGAAAATAAAAAATGTCCAGGCGAAAAAACGAGCGCGAGTGAAAGAAAAATGGGCGCGGCGGTCAGAAAACGGCCTGCGCAGCTTGTTGGTGACTCACCTGGGGCGTTAGAGTGGGAGGGAGGGTCGGGGGGCAGTATAAATTTAGAGCATTCAAAAAACAACGGCCAGGCGAAAAACGAGCACGAGTAAAATAAAAAAATGGGCGCGGCGGTCAGAAAACGGCCTGCGCAGCTTGTTGGTGACTCACCTGGGGCGTTAGAGTGAGAGGGAGGGTCGGGGGGCAGTATAAATTTAGAGCATTCGAGAAAAAACGGCCGGGCGAAAAAATGAGCGCAAGTAAAATAAAAAACGGGCGTGGCGGTCAGAAAACGGCCTGCGCAGCTTGTTGGTGACTCACCTGGGGCATTAGAGTGGGAGGGAGGGTCGGGGGGCAGTATAAATTTACAGCATTCAAAAAACAACGGCCGGGCGAAAAACGAGCGCGAGTAAAATAAAAAACGGGCGCGGCGGTCAGAAAACGGCCTGCGCAGCTTGTTGGTGACTCACCTAGGGCATTGGAGTGAGAGGGAAGGTCGGGGGGGTAGTACAAATTTGGAGCATTCGTCCGGGCGAAAAAACGAGCGCGGGTGAAAAAAAACGGGCGCGAGTGAGAAAAAACGGGCGCGGCGGTCAGAAAACGACCTGCGCAACTTGTTGGTGACTCACCTGTGGCATTGGAGTGAGAGGGAGGGTCGGGGGGGTAGTACAAATTTGGAGCATTCGTCCGGGCGAAAAAACGGGCGCAGGTGAAAAAAAACGGGCGCGAGTGAGAAAAAACGGGCGCGGCGGTCAGAAAACGACCTGCGCAACTTGTTGGTGACTCACCTGTGGCATTGGAGTGAGAGGGAGGGTCGGGGGGGGTAGTACAAATTTGGAGCATTCGTCCGGGCGAAAAAACGGGCGCAGGTGAAAAAAAACGGGCGCGAGTGAGAAAAAACGGGCGCGGCGGTCAGAAAACGACCTGCGCAACTTGTTGGTGACTCACCTGGGGCGTTGGAGCAAGAGGGAGGGTTGGGAAGAGGTGTAAATCCGGGGAATCCAGAAAAAACCCGTTCGGGTGAAGTATACCGGGCGCGAGAGGAAAAAACGGGCGTGGCAGTCAGCAAATGGTCGCGCGTAGCTAGTGGCGACTCACCTGCACAAAGAAATCAGCAGGTGGAAAAAAGGAGGGAAATGGGACGCACCGAGTCATTCTACTCGACCCAGCTTCATCCTCACCCGACCGCTTCGCCTTCTTTTTCGATCCTTCAACGCTGCTTGTCGATTTGGCCCGCTTTCGAGTCGAGCGGGTAGTGCGAGAGGGTGGTGAACGGCTTGCGGCTTGTTTCGATGGACGCGGCATATCGATGGTCGGATGATCGATGACGGACGAGACCCGTGACTGGACGGTGTGTCACGTGGCAATCAACAAAGTCGCGGCCGCGCGTCGTTGATGGTCACGTGACATGGAGGCACAGCACATATATAATCTGCTGCCCCAGTCCAGTGGGATTCCTCGGGATTCCTGGTCGGGACAGTCCACCAGGGTCCGGTGGATTTACGAGGAGTGAACCAGGACTCTGCGGGAGTCCTGGTTCACTCCTCGTAAAAATTGGCTGGGTTGTCTGCTCTCCCCCCAGTCCCGGGAATTCCCGGTACAGTCCTGGTTGAGTCCGGGACTGACCAGGAGTCCACCGGATGGGGGGGGGGGAGTGTAAAGCCCTCGCTATCACCTCACATGTCACAGATAATTTGAGATAGAATTAAGCAGTGGGATTTGTCATGATATGAAGCAGTGGGATTAAGCATTTCATTAAGTAATGGGATTTGTGGGGGTTTGGGGGCGCGCCCCCAACAAGCTGAAGGGATGAGACGACGGCGCAGTTCGAGCAACGCGAGGACGCGCCAAAGGCGGGGTCCCTGAAGCTTGTCTATAAAGAAGGGAACAAAGCTGACCTAAGCATGACAAATATATTTACATAATACTGACTAAGCTCTACTACACAATGCGTGATGTGACTTTCATGACAAAGCGTGACAAAAAATGCCTGCACTTTAAAAATTCAAATAAAATTCAAAAAATATTGGAAAAATTGCAGACATTCCCAGGGTTGCTCAGGGACTATCTCTGTCACAGGACCATCTACCCAGTCACATGTCACACACTACACATGTCACACCACACTCCAACATGTCACATACCACACTCCACTCCAGTCACATGTTGCACCACATATCCACCACACTCCAGTCACATGTCACACACCAACACCAACACTCCAGGCACATGTCACAACACTCCAGTCACATGTCACACACCACACAACTCACCACACACCACACCACTACCCAGACCATATCACATGTCACACACCATGTCACATGTCACACACTATTTCAACATGTCACACACCACACTCCACTCATCACACTCCACTCACATGTCACACCCCACACACCAACACTCCACTCACAAGTCACACACCCACACACCACCATACATATACAGGGACTCTCCCCAGTTCACACATACCATGCAGGCCAGTCACAGAGCCATCCCAACTGTAGGTGTCACATGTCACACACCACACAGGGCAATCAATCACAGTCACAGTACAGCACACAGGGACTCTCACCCCAGCCACAGGGACTCTCACCCCCAGTCACAGGGTCAGGGACATCATCCCAACCACAGGAGTCACATGTCACATGTGACAGGACTCCCCCCATTCAAAGGTACTTGGAATTCCACAGGCCTGTCACAGAGTCACATGTCATACACCACCCAGGCATTGTGACAATATCATGGGGACACTTCAAAGCACTCCAGTCACTGTCACAGCACTCACAGGGACATCAGAGGGACTCATCACACCTGTCACAGGGCATTCAAGGAGCACTCCAGTCACATGTCACACCACACACACCACTCCAGTCACATGTTGTCCAGTCATATGTCACACACTACTGCTCCAGCCACATGTCAAACACCACTCCAGTTACTGTCACACCCACACACCATACCACCATACATATACAGGGACACCACACAGGCCAGTCACAGGGCCATCCTAACTATAGGAGTCATGTCATACACCACACAGGGCAATCAACCAGTCACATGACAGCACACAGGGAATCTCACCCCAGCCACAGGGTCAGGGACATCATCCCAACAACAAGAGTCACATGGTCACACATCCAATTCACAGATTCAGGGGCTATCAGCCCAACTACAGAATACTCCAGTCACATGAAACCACACATCCCAGTCACAGGGACTATCACTCAAGTCACAGATCACACACCACACAGGGATTGTCACATGTCACACATCATACAGAGACCATCATAAGAACTCTTGCCACAACCACAGAGCACACCTGCCACATGTCACAGCATTCACAGGGTGCTTGGAAATTCACACAGCACACAGGGTCAGTCAGGAGTACAGTCACATGTCACACATCCCAAGTTGAGTATTCCAGTCAATTGTGACACCACACTCTCTCTTCATCACATGTGACATAGGAGTCTCAGGGTACTCAGGGACAGTATTCCCAGTCACAGGGACTCTTGCCTGACTCATAGGGCAGTCATGGAGTGTCACTCCCTCACAGGGTACTCAGGGACTCTCACCCCAATTACACACACATGTCAAGCCATTTACTGCAACAAATAGCTCAGTAAACATAGATAAACTGTAAGCAGTGGGATTTGAGATGAAGTCAAATGGTGGGATTCAAGAATGAAATTGGTAAAGGGAATTAAGAAAATCAAGCAGTGGGATTTGTGATGGAGTTAAGCAATGGGATTGAGCATTGAATAAGTAATGGGCTTTATAGGAATCCATGGGTGCACCCCCCATGGCTGCCAGGCCATGGACAACAGTGGGGAGCTCCGCAGGAGCTCCTCACTGTTGTCCCTCCCTTGGCTGCAGGCCCCTCCCCCCCCCCTGCCCGCAGGGCAGGGGCGGGTCTTGAAAAGACTTGTCTATATAGAAGGGAACAAAGCTGACCTAAGCATGACAAATATATTTATGTAATACTGACTAAGCTCTACTACACAATGCGTAATGTGACTTTCATGACAAAGTGTGACCAAAAATGTTGTCCTGCACTTTAAAATTCAAATAAAATTCAAAAAATATTGGAAAAATTGCGGACATTCCCAGGGTTGCTCAGGGACCCAGTCACATGTCACACATCAACATGGCAGTCACATATACCCTCCAGTAACATGTCACACACTACACTCCTGCCACATATCACACACCACACATCAACAACATGTCACACACCACACTCCAACATGTCACATACCACAGTCCACTCCAGCCACATGTTGCACCCACATATTACCCACCACACTCCAGTCACATGTCACACACCCACACCAACACTGCAGGCACATGTCACACACCACACACCACACCACTACCCAGACCCTGTCACATGTCACACACCATTTCAACATGTCACTCACCACACTCCACTCACCACACTCCACTCACAAGTCACACACCCACACACCACCATACATATACAGGGATCTCCCCAGTTCACACATATACCACATAGGTCAGTCACAGGGCCATCCCAACCATGTCACATGTCACACGCCACACAGGGCAATCAATCACAGGCACATGACACCACACAGGGACTCTCACCCCAGTCACAGGGTCAGGGACATCACTGTTACAGTTTCTTTTCCTCTTCTATGACAGACATTTATTATTACATCATCATTACTATACAATTTAGTGGACGTTTATCTCCTTTAGCTAACTCTTTCATATTTCCTTTCATAGATAGTTAGCTGCGCTTACTGCGCATCCCCTTTATAGTTTTCTTTGTTCTCAAAACGTATATAAACCCTAGAACATCCTGTACATTCCCTAGTTCCAACTTAATTGAATCATACTCTCAATTTTGACTCGAACTCCTCACTCTCTTCCTCTTGAGCTTGTCGTTGACTTAAAGACTTTTGTCATCGTTTGACTTAGCGTCCAGAACTTGTCCAGTAGGCTGGGAGCAGACCGAGACTCTGCTTGCCACTGTTGACTTAGAACGAACCATATTGGGAGCATCGATCTTAACACAAGTTGGAACTCTCAGACCGCTCAGTGTTTCTACACTAGCCAGACATCATTGATACCAGAACCTTGACCCTCAGACCCCCGAATGGCTCTGTCCGTTTCAGACGAAAGTATTATCTAGATTGAAGGGAAGTCTTTCCATCGACTACAGGAACAGGGTGGTTTTTCCGCTCAAGTACTAAGAAAAAGAATGAACCAGTACCAGAATCCCTCTTTAAAGGTGATTACACTGAAGGACCAGAGGACGCCTTCCCAGACGACGTTTGGATTGATTGGATAAATGAAGAACACGAAGAAGGATTTCTTTTGTTATTCAAACCACCTACAGACAAACCAGAACTCTCCTGGTGGAACGAATATCTCAACCTTGCTGATATTGCAGGACAAGAGTGATACGCACTTAAGGAAGGAGAATTACAGCCTTGGATAGAATTCCAAGAACAGAAACAGATCGAAGCAAATCTATTCGGAGATCCAGAATCAGGGAAGAAGAAAGACGAAACAGGAGAACCCACAGACCCGAAAGAAGAAACAGAAAAGATGGCATCTGACACAGCAGCACCTGCCTCTAAAGGAGATATTAAGCCGCAGCCTATGCACATTTTTACAGGAAAACGAACCGAAGCAAAGGCTTTTATTGGAAACTTGGAAGACTATTTTGTTTTGAACAATGACAATTATAAAAACAAAGGCCAGAAACAGATTTGATTCGCTCTTGCCTGCCTAGGACAGGAACTCGACGATTGGAAGGTTCTAATCAAAGAGGAACTAGACGATGATGAAGAAACAACCCTTACTTGGATGAGTTGGGCTGAATTTGTTACAGTTTCTTTTCCTCTTCTATGACGGACGCTTTATTATTACATCATCATTACTATACGGTTTAGTGGACGTTTATCTCCTTTTTGCTAACGCTTTCATATTTCCTTTCATAGGTAGTTAGCTGCACCTACTGCGCATTCCCTTTATGGTTTTCCTTGTTCTCAAAACATATATAAACCTTAGAATATCATGTACATTCTCTAGTTCCAACTTAATCGAATCATACTCCCAATTCTGACTTGAACTCCTCGCTCTCTTTCTCTTGAGCTTGTCATTGACTTAAAGACCTTTGTCATTGTTTGGCTTAGTGTCCAGAACTTGTCCAGTAGGCTGGGAGCAGACCGAGACTCTGCTTGCCACTGTTGACTTAGAATGAACTGTGTTGGGAGCATCGATCTTAACACAAGTTGGAACTCTCAGACCGCTCAGTGTTTCTACACTAGCCAGACATCATTGATACCAGAACCTTGACCCTCAGACCCCCAAACGGCTCTGTCCGTTTCAGACAAAAGTATTATTTAGATCGAAGAGAAGTCTTTCCATCGACTACAGGAACAGGGTGGTTTTTCCGCTCAGGAACCAAGAAAAAGAACGAACCAGTACCAGAATCCCTCTTTGAAGGTGATTATATTGAAGGACAAGAGAATGCCTTCCCAGACGACGTTTGGATTGATTGGGTAAACGAAGAACACGAAGAAGGATTTCTTTCATTGTTCAAACCACCTAAAGACAAACCAGAACTCTCTTGGTGGAACGAATATCTCAGTCTTACCAAAACAACAGGAAGAGAGCAATACGCACTTGGGGAAGGAGAACTACAGCCTTGGATAGAATTCCAAGAACAGAAGCAGATCGAAGCAAATCTATTCGGAGATCCAGAATCAGGAAAGAAGAAAGACGAAACAGGAGAACCCACAGACCCAAAAGAAGAAACAGAAAAGATGGCATCTGACGCAGCAGCACCTGCCTCTAAAGGAGATATTAAGCCGCAGCCTATGCGCATTTTTACAGGGAAACGAACCGAAGCAAAAGCTTTCATTGGAAACCTGGAAGATTATTTCGTTTTGAACGATGATAATTATAAGAACAAAGGCCAGAAACAGATTCGATTTGCTCTTGCCTGCCTAGGACAGGAACTCGACGATTGGAAAGTCCTAATCAAGGAGGAATTAGACGATGATGAAGAAACAACCCTTACTTGGACGAGTTGGGCTGAATTCAAGAAGCGCTTCTTAGCAGATTGGGGCAAAGTTAACAGCGCACTCAAGGCCCTGAACAATTTGGCCAATCTCAGAGTAGGGGGCGACGTTTCAGTCCCTGAATATATCAGGAAATTCCGCATGGAGATTGGAACTTCAGGATTGAAAGGGACAACCACACAACTCCAGGCATTTGTTAAAGGACTCCCTGAAAGCATCGCCACCAAAATCCTTGAAGCGAACGTTCTATCAATGAAGGAAGCATATGAAAAAGCAGAACAGCTTCATGGCGCTTGGGAAATGATGCGAGCGCTTGGACGCAAACCAGGACAAGGGAACCGCTCTAATTTTAACCAAAACACCAACACTAGGGGCGGATCAACTCGATCAGTTAATGCTATGCCCACTGGATGTTTGACAGACGAACAAAAGGAGTAGTACATGAAAACTGGGAAGTGTTTCAGATGTGGAAACCAGGGACATGTTTCAAAAAATTGTCCGAAACAAAACACCACTCCAAACGCCTCCTTCAGGTCCTCCTCATCGTTTCAGAATAAAGGGATCAGATCTATCCCCGAGGACGCGCCCAAAGACAAACAAAACGACCCAGTTGCAAGTATCAGAGCGATCCTTGCTGGAATGAAGGCCGATGAACGAGAAGGTCTTCTTAATGAACTCGAGAACGAGGGTTTTTGATCAGGAAGCATCACACAGCAGTTGGCACTTCCACAACAAATGGATTTTCACAGTTAGCACTTGATTCTGTAATAGTACGATCAAATAATGACAAGCGCCTTTCAATCACTGTTGAAACGATCGATTTACCTGCTGAAACCTCTGCCCTCATCGATTGTGGAGCAGAAGGAAACTTTATTGACAAAGAAATAACAACAAAACTACCAAAAGAAAAGCTAAGAAAACCGATTCGAGTCAGGAACGCAGATGGAACAATCAATACAAATGGAATGATCACTCATCGAGTATTAATTCAATATTCAATTGGAGGGAAGTGTCACAGTAACTGGTTCTTAATCACCAAGTTAGGAGACCAACGACTAATCTTGGGAATTCCTTGGTTAGAAGAAAATAACCCGACTATTGATTGGAGAGACAAAACGATTCACCTCATTGATAATCAACAACAAGATGGGACGATCTGGCAACTGGCACTGGACAATCAATGGGGAGAAGACGACTATTGGATTAGGGTCAAAACATCAGCATCACAGGCATTAGAACATCAACTGAAAAGGGATGAACCAAAAACAGAATTACCTACGGAGTACGAGAAATGGCGATCAGTCTTTGAGAAGAAAGCTTCAGAGCGATTTCCTACCTCTAGAACTTGGGATCATGCAATCGAACTGAAAAACGGTTTCACCCCTAAAGTTAGCAAGATCTACCCGTTATCAATTAAGGAGCAATCATCTCTAGACGAATGGATTGAAGAACAACTTACTAAAGGATACATCAGACTGTTGAAATCACCCCAGGCTTCGCCATTCTTCTTTGTTTCCAAAAAGGAAAGCAGAGCGTTAAGGCCATGTCAAGACTACAGGTACCTGAATGATTGGACAATCAAGAACGCATATCCATTACCCCTAGTATCCAATCTCCTTACTAAACTTGCTGGAGCGCAGTACTTCACCAAATTAGATCTCCGCTGGGGATACAATAACGTTTGAATCAAGAAAGGCAATGAATGGAAAGCAGCTTTTATCACAAACAGAGGATTATATGAACCAACTGTCATGTTCTTTGGACTATGCAATTTGCCATCTACATTCCAAACCATGATGAATGAATATTTCAGAGATATGATTAACAAAGGATGGCTCATCATTTACATGGACGACATTTTGATTTGTTCCCAAAACAAGACAGAATTGGAAGAGCGCACAAAACGAGTTCTAGACCGATTAGAGGAAAACGACTTGTTCCTAAAACTGGAAAAGTGTAAATTCGCTGTACAAGAAGTCGAATTTCTAGGAATGATCATATTGCCTGGGAAAATACAGATGGATCCTATTAAACTAGCAGGGATAGCCGATTGGCCAGTACCAACAACAGTCAAACAAGTTCAATCATTCCTAGGCTTTGGGAACTTCTACTGACAATTCATTGGAAATTTTGCAGCTATAGCAAAACCGCTCACTGATTTAACAAAGAAGACGGAGATATTTGACTGGAACACAGAACGTCAAGCCACTTTTGATACTCTGAAGCAACAATTTGCCTCTATACCAGTTCTCTTAATGCCAAACCCAGCAAAACTGTTTATCCTCCAAACCGATGCCTCTAACAAAGCCATAGGAGCGGTATTAAAACAAGCAGACGACTCTGGTGCACTGCATCCCTGTGGTTTTATTTCCCATGCCCTAACACCAACGGAACAGAACTACCAGATCTATGATAGAGAATTACTTGCCATCATTAAAGGGTTGGCAGTTTGGTGTCACCTTCTGCATGGATCACCTCATACTATCATTGTGCACTGCAATCACAAGAACCTGTCCTATTATAGAATGGCTCAACGATTAACACCTAGACAAGCCAGATGGTCATCTTTATTATCTGAATTTGACCTGCGGATTGAACACGTACCAGGAACGAAGATGTTTGAAGCAGATGCTCTATCTAGACGACCAGATCATATGGGTAATGACAAAGAACAGACCACAGTCACTATGTTACTGAACGATTGCTTCATTTGCATCATCAATATTGATCTAGCCGATGAATTGAAGAAGTATATGGCGAATGATGATTTTGGACGAATTCTGATTGATGTTATTAAAAGACAAAGAGCGCCACCAATCAAGTCAAAGCTACAAGACTGGACATATACCCATGGCATCGTCTACTACCTTGGGAAGATCTATATCCCTGATTGGATCGAATTGAGGACTAGATTAATCAAAGATACGCACGAAGCTCTATCTTCTGGACATCCTGAACAATTGAAAACATTGGCACTTCTAAAACGCGATTACTGGTGGCCAGGAATGTACAGACATGTCAAAGAATGGGTAGAAGGATGTGCATTATGCCAACAGATGAAGGTTAACACCCACCCAAATGCACCAGCGTTGGTTCCTATTCCATCAAAAGCAACACGCCCGTTCCAACAAGTAACCCTTGATTTCATTACCGATCTTCCTATCTCTGATGGATATGATTCAATATTGGTCACGGTGGACCATGGCCTTACAAAGGGGGTAATTTTCACCCCTTGCAATAAGACAATCGATGCTTTAGGGACAGCTGACCTCTACATCTCTGAAATCTTCAAGCACTTTGGACTCCCTGACGTCTTAATCTCTGATAGAGGACCACAGTTCTCCGCCGAAGTATTCCAAGAAATACGAAAAGCATTAGGAATTGACCATAGGATGAGCACTGCCTATCACCCTCAAACAGATGGGGAAACCGAGCGCGTCAATCAAGAACTCGAGATCTACCTTCGGATGTTTTGTACTAATGAACCCCACAAATGGAAACCACTCCTGCCTATCGCCGAATTCGCACACAATAATCGCTATCATGATACAATAAGAACATCTCCATTTCAACTCATGTATGGAACAGATCCGATCGCTATTCCCACAGCAGCGCTCAAGATGACCGCCCCAGCAGCAGAAGAACGCCTTCAGATGCTTCGAAGAGCAAGAGAAGAGGCACTGGCAGCGCATGAACTTGCCAGGCAAACAGTTGCTCAAAGATTCAAAGACAAGTCAATTAAATTCGAAAAAGGCGACAAGGTCTGGCTCGAAAACAAGAACTTACACATCCCATATCAATCAAGAAAGCTTGCACCAAAACGAGAAGGACCCTTTCAGGTTGAACAAGTTATGGGACCAGTTACATACAAGCTGAGATTACCGAAACAATGGCGCATTCACCCTGTCTTTCATGCATTGCTTCTTACTCCATATAAGGAAATGTCAATGCATGGACCAAACTTTACCACGCCACCTCCCGATATAGTAAATGGGCAGGAGGAGTTTGAGATCGAAGCTATCCTTGGACACCAAAAACGCGGAGCAGGATATCAATATTTGGTTAAATGGAAAGGCTATGGATCAAATGACAATACCTGGGAACCTGAGTGCCACTTGGGAAATGCTGCGGACGTTCTGATAGAATATAAGAACAGAAGACGCCTATAGAACTTCATCTATGGCCTATAACCGATCAAAGAAATTCTGGAAAACCCTTTACGCACTCAAAGGACGACTCCTTCCCCCTCGGACTCGTTTATTACCACATCGTCACAATAAGAAACACCTAGTATGACTCCCACACACACGACGCTACCCAATCACCAGTAGACACATACTTTTCATTTCACCAAGATGACCACTATCATCATCAAAAGCTATTCAACCGAACTTTACTGCACCAAGAACGGGAGAACAGGAACAAGAATTCCGAAACCAACAGCAATGGATCCTTCACAAAATGAATATATGGATATTAGATCGACGACGAGATCTACAAGAACATGGGTGCAACCGTTTCATGCAATTTTACCATCTCTTCCCACAGAAGATTGAATTCCCCATTGACAACCCTGATGCAACCATTCCACCACCATACGACTCGTTAATATGGGAATGCATTCCTCCTCCTTACCCGCCAAAACCTCCACACTACCCTACTTATGATTTCAAACCAGGATATCCAAAGATTACCAGCAGGGTCACAGCTCAAGGAGCATTCATCAGAGAAGATGAATTCACTCGACCAAACACTCCTGAATCACCATCAGATGATGCACTGTATCACGCCATTCTTGCTCACTCCACAGAATCAGATGGTAACGAAACAGAAGATTCCATGGAAGACCTTTACGTTTGATGCTCTAGGATAAAAGACAATCCACCAGCTATCCATTCTCCCATTCCACTCAAGTATACAATGTTCGCCTTCGTCCTCACCCTCGCCTACTTGATTGCCTTTGCCCTCGCTCTCCTGATCACAGCTTGTGGTCATTGTTACATAGAACCTGTCGCCGCTGCTTCCCCCTTCCTCTCCACTGCCCATGACCTCCCTCTTGAGGTCTTTATCACCACCACCACCACCATCGACAATTTTGTCTGGGCAGACCTCCCAGAACTTCACCAGCATCCAGAAGAACTCGCCCCCATGACCTTCGCCGACCCCATCGTCCAGGACCCGGTTACACACATCCCTTATACCCACCGTCCTCATCACTCCGTCCTCTCCCCTGTCTCCGAAGCCCTCAGCACCCTCGTCATCAACTTCAACCACCTCTCTGCACCCCTCGACTCTGTCACCAACCTCATGCTCTCCACCGACCCCCAATGCCTCACCTATGAGGAACGCGACAATTTGTGGGAACATGCCAAACAGCTGGAGTGCGTCACTAAAAGCCTCCAATGGCACATTGAGGCCGCCAACAAGGACCTGGATTCCATTATCAAATGGATTGAATCTAGGAAGGACCATGGCTGGACCACGGATGCGCAATGGTAGAAGTCGGTGACTTCTTGCATACGAAGGGGGTAATGTTACAGTTTCTTTTCCTCTTCTATGACGGACGCTTTATTATTACATCATCATTACTATACGGTTTAGTGGACGTTTATCTCCTTTTTGCTAACGCTTTCATATTTCCTTTCATAGGTAGTTAGCTGCACCTACTGCGCATTCCCTTTATGGTTTTCCTTGTTCTCAAAACATATATAAACCTTAGAATATCATGTACATTCTCTAGTTCCAACTTAATCGAATCATACTCCCAATTCTGACTTGAACTCCTCGCTCTCTTTCTCTTGAGCTTGTCATTGACTTAAAGACCTTCGTCATCGTTTGACTTAGTGTCCAGAACTTGTCCAGTAGGCTGGGAGCGGACCAAGACTCTGCTTGCCACTGTTGACTTAGAACGAACTGTGTTGGGAGCATTGATCTTAACAGAATTCAAGAAGTGCTTTTTAGCCAATTGGGGCGAAGTTAACAGCGCACTCAGGGCCTTGAACAATTTAGCCAATCTTAGAGTAGGGGGCAATGTTTCAGTTCCTAAATATATCAGAAAATTCCGCATGGAGATTGGAACTTCAGGATTGAAAGGGACAACTGCACAACTTCAGGCATTTGTTAAAGGACTCCCTGAAAGTATCGCCACCAAAATCCTCGAGGCAAACGTTCTATCAATGAAGGAAGCATATGAAAAAGCAGAACAGCTTCATGGTGCTTGGGAAATGATGTGAGCGCTTGGACGCAAACCAGGACAAGGGAACTGCTCTAATTTTAACCGAAACACCAACACTAGGAGTGGATCAACTCGATCAGTTAATGCTATGTCCACTGGACATCTGACAGATGAACAAAAAGAGGAGTACATGAAAACTGGGAAGTGTTTCAGATGTGGAAACCAGGGACATGTTTCAAAAAATTGTCTGAAACGAAACACTACTCCAAACGCCTCCTTCAGGTCCTCCTCATCATTTCAGAATAAAGGGATCAGATCCATCCCTGAGGATGTGCCCAAAGACAAGCAAGATGACCCAGTTGCAAGTATCAGAGCGATCCTTGCTGGAATGAAGGCTGATGAACGAGAAGGTCTTCTTAATGAACTCGAGAATGAGGGTTTTTGATCAGGAAGTGTCACACAGTGGTTGGCACTTCCACAGCAAATGGACTTTCACAGTTAGCGCTTGATTCTGTAATAGTACAATTGTTAAGATCGATGCTCTCAACACAGTTTGTTCTAAGTCAACAGTGGCAAGCAGAGTCTCGGTCTGCTTTCAGCCTACTGGACAAGTTCTGGATGCTAAGTCAAACGATGACAAAGGTCAAATAAACGATGAGCTCTAGAAGATGAGAGTGAGGAGTTTTGTTCAGAGGTTGAGAGAATTACTCGATTAAGTTGGAACTAAAGAAAGGAGGCGTACATGGGAGTCTTTATATACTAAAAGAACAAGGAAAATATAAAAGGAATTGTACAGCTAATTACCTAAGAAAGGAAACGTGATGGTCAATAGCTGAAAGGAAATGAGTGTCCATGAAATGCATAGTGATGATTATGTAATTGTAAAAGTTCGTCAACGAAAGGGAAGAAAATTGTAACATTACCCCCTTCGTATGCAAGAAGTCACCAACTTCTTATCCTGTTCCCCAGCCATGGTTTCCACCATTCGTCCATCCATGATCCCTTCGCGACTTCAACCATTTGGCGATGGTATTGATATCATGGTTTGCAGTCTCGAACCACCATTGCAAGGTCCTTGTGATATAGTCTAACTGGACCGTTTGCTCCAGAATCGTGTCGCGTTCTTCGTCCGTGACAGTATGGGGATCAGTGGTGAGGGCAACGTTAAGCATGGCATTGAGGGGTCCGGCAAAGAGCTGATAGTCGACGATGAAAGTAGCGAGGGCTTCCTGAGCCCGAAGAAGGGAGGCGTTAGGGGTCCGGGTGAGAGGTGGTGCTGGTGGAGGGGGTAAGGGTGCATCCTCTTCGATAAGAAAATTGGTGAGCTCGTTTGGATGCTGATGTAACTTGGCTATAGTGGAGGCGGGAGAAGCGGGCCAGTTCAGGAAGAGATAATCATTGACGGTGGTGGTGGTGGTGACAAAGACCTCAATGGGGAGGTCGTGGGCGGTGGCGAGAAAAGGGGAGGCGGCGGTGAAAAATGGGTCATAACAGTGGCCACAGGCTGTGACCAAGAGTGCAAAGGTGAAGGCGACAAGGTAGGCGATGATGATGATGGCAGACATTGGTTGTATTGGTAAGATGGGAGGACTAGACCACTGAGTGTGGTTTAAATATCCCAAATCTCATTGTCGGAGTCCAAAGCTAAGATCTCTTTGATCTCAGGTTCCCTGGTTCTGAGAAAGTTCTCATGAGAGTTCCTAGCTGCTTCTTCTTGTTCTGATCGGGTTCTGGCATTATCAGGGTGTGGAATACGAATTTGATCAGGGCGCTCGTGTCGTGTAACGTGTATTTCTGGGTTGTTTATACTGTCCTGTATCGCCTGGTTCAGAAGAGTGTAATATTGCTCAGTTGCAAGTGCAATTTCCATTTGCACTCGTGTGCGGTTAAAATTTTCACTTCCCCTTATATTCATTCGCCGTTCATATTGCCATTGTTCCGTGGAGATGTCTCTGCCAAGCTGAATAATTCCTTGTAAAGCTTCTGATAAATCAGGGAAGGTTCGTTGTAACCAAACCCTGTGATAAACGTTATCATATTGAAAACAAGGGTGAACCAATGCTGGGAGATAATGTGATTTGGCTTCTTGAAATGTGGGTAGTTCTCCTAGATCAAAGGAGAGACGGTGATACTGGGGAAGATACTTTGATAAAGCGTTATATGGGATCTCTGTATGTCCTTGTGGATGCGTTCGTTTATGAGGAGGTAATCGTGATACTTTAGGTGGTTTTGACATCATTGGAACGTATTTCAGTTTCTGATATGTAGAGAGTGTTCGTTTGGAAGGGTGTTTAAAAGCAGGAACAAACATCTGTGTGACAAAGTATCTGGTTTTGACAGTAGGGGTATATCTTCCAGCGGTTCTGCAAAATCTTTTGACATAACAGATATTATGCTTTAGTTGGAGATTGGTGCGGTAGTAAGTCATTGTGTTGATTGTTTCAGAGGTTTCTTCTGCTTTTATATTCTACCAGAATATCCGCAGCATTGCCCAGATGTCGTTCTGGTTCCCAGGTATTATCATTTGCTCCATAGCCTTTCCATTTGACTAGGTATTGATAACCGGCTCTGCGTTTCCGATGTCCAAGAATAGCTTCAATCTCAAACTCTTCTTGTCTGTTAACCATATCGGGAGGTGGCATAGTGAAATTTGGGCCGTGCATTGAGGTTTCCTTATATGGAGTGAGGAGTGATGCATGAAACACAGGATGAATGTGCCATTGCTTTGGTAATTTCAATTTATAGGTAACTGGTCCCATAACTTGTTCAACCTGGAAGGGTCCTTCTCGTTTTGGTGCTAGTTTTCTTGATTGATATGGAATATGGAGATTCTTGTTCTCAAGCCAGATCTTGTCACCTTTCTCAAATCTGATTGACTTGTTTCTGTGTCTATGAGCGACCATTTGTCTAGCAAGTTCATGAGCAGCTAGAGCTTCTTCTCTGGCTTTTCAAAGCATTTGAAGGCGTTCTTCTGCTGCTGGTGCAGTCATCTTGATTGCTGCTGTAGGGATAGCGACCGGATCTGATCCATACATGAGTTGAAATGGGGATGTTTTTATTGTGTCATGATATCGGTTATTGTGTGCAAATTCAGCAATGGGTAATAGTGGCTTCCATTTATGGGGTTCATTTGTGCAGAACATTCGAAGATAGATCTCGAGTTCTTGATTAACACGTTCAGTTTCTCCATCTGTCTGAGGGTGATAGGCTGTGCTCATCCTGTGGTTGATTCCTAAAGCTTTTTGTATTTCTTGAAATACTTTAGCAGAGAATTGTGGTCCTCTGTCAGAGATTAAGATGTCTGGGAGTCCAAAGTGTTTAAAGATTTCAGAGATATAGAGGTCTGCGGTTCCTAAAGTGTCGATTGTTTTGTTGCAAGGAGTGAAAATTACCCCCTTCGTAAGGCCATGGTCCACCGTGACCATTCTCGAGTTCATTGAGAACACCTTCTCGTTCATCGGCCTTCATCCCAGCAAGGATTGCTCTGATGCTTGCAACTGGATCATCTTTCTTTTCCTTGGACGCATCTTCAGGGATGGATCTGATCCCTTTATTCTGAAACGATGAGGAGGACCTGAAAGAGGCATTTGGAGTAGTATTTCGTTTCGGACAATTTTTTGAAACATGTCCCTGATTTCCACATCTGAAACACTTCCCAGTTTTTATGTACTCCTCCTTTTGTTCATCTGTCAGACATCCAGTGGGCATAGCATTAACTGATCGAGTTGATCTGCTCCTAGTGTTTGTGTTTCGGTTAAAATTGGAGCGGTTCCCTTGTCCTGGTTTTCGCCCAAGTGCTCGCATCATTTCCCAAGTGCCATGAAGTTGTTCTGCCTTCTCATATGCTTCTTTCATAGATAAAACGTTTGCTTCAAGGATTTTTGTAGCGATGCTTTCAGGGAGTCCCTTGACAAAAGCCTGGAGCTGTGCAGTTGTTCCTTTCAAACCTGAGGTACCAATCTCCATGTGGAATTTTCTGATATATTCAGGGACTGAAACGTCGCCCCCTACTCTGAGATTGGCTAGATTGTTCAGCGCTCTGAGAGGGCTATTAACTTCACCCCAATCGGCTAAGAAACACTTCTTGAATTCTGCCCAGTTTGTCCATAAGGGTTGTTTCTTCTTCTTCATCTGGTTCGTCCTTGATCAGGAGCTTCCAATCGTCAAGTTCCTGCCCAAGACAGGCAAGAGTGAATTGAATCTGTTTCTGTGCTTTGCCTTTATAGTTATCATTGTTTAAGACAAAGTAATCTTCAAGGCTTCCAATAAAAGCCTTTGCTTCAGTTTGTTTTCCTGTAAAAACACGCATAGGCTGCGGTTTGATATCTCCTTTAGAGGCAGGTGCTGCTGCGTCAGATGCCATTTTCTCTGTTTCTTCTTTTGGATCAGTAGGTTCTCTTGTTTCGTCTTTCTTCTTTCCTGATTCTGGATCTCTGAATAGATTTGCTTCGATCTGTTTCTGTTCTTGGAATTCTATCCAAGGCTGTAGTTCTCCTTCCTTAAGTGCGTATCGCTCTCGTCCTGTGATATCAGCAAGGTTGAGATGTTCGTTCCACCAGGAGAGTTCTGGTTTGTCTGTAGGCGGTTTGAATAAAGAATAAAGTTCTTCTTTGTGTTCCTTGTTTATCCAATCAATCCAAACGTTGTCTGGGAAGGCGTCTTCTTGTCCTTCAATGTAATCACCTTCAAAGAGGGATTCTGGTACTGGTTCGTTCTTCTTCTTGGTTCCTGAGCGGAAAAACCACCCTGTTCCTGTAGTCAATGGAAAGACTTCCCTTCAATCTAAATAATACTTTCATCTGAAATGGACAGAGCTGTTGGGGGGTCTGGGGGTCGAGGTTCTGGTATCAATGGTGTCTGGCTAGTGTAGAAACACTGAGCGGTCTGAGAGTTCCAACTTGTGTTAAGATCGATGCTCTCAACACAGTTCGTTCTAAGTCAACAGTGGCAAGCAGAGTCTCAGTCTGCTCCCAGCCTACTGGACAAGTACTGGATGCTAAGTCAAATGATGACAAAGGTCAAATAAACAACGAGCTCTAGAAGATGAGAGCGAGGAGTTTTGTTCAGAGGTTGAGAGAATTACTCGATTAAGTTGGAACTAAAGAAAGGAGGCGTACATGGGAGTCTTTATATACTAAAAGAACAAGGAAAATATAAAAGGAATTGTACAGCTAATTACCTCAGAAAGGAAATGTGATGGTCAATAGCTAAAAGGAAATGAGCGCCCATGAAACGCATAGTGATGATTATGTAATTGTAAAAGTTCGTCAACGAAAGGGAAGAAAATTGTAACAACGATCGAATAATGACAAGCGCCTTTCAATCACTGTTGAAACGATCAATTTACCCACTGAAACCTCTGCCCTCATCGATTGTGGAGCAGAAGGGAACTTTATTGACAAAGAAATAGCAACAAAATTACCAAAAGAAAAGCTAAGAAAACCGATTCAAGTCAGGAACGCAGATGGAACAATCAACACAAATGGAATGATCACCCATCGAGTATTAATTCAATATTCAATTGGAGGAAAGCATCACAGTAACTGGTTCTTAATCACCAAGTTAGGGGACCAACGATTAATCTTGGGAATTCCTTGGTTAGAAGAAAATAACCCGACTATTGATTGGAGAGACAAAATGATTCACCTCATTGATGATCAACGACAGGATGGGACAATTTGGCAACTGGCACTGGACAATCAATTGGGAAAAGATGATTATTGGATTAGGGTCAAAACATCAGCATCTCTGTTAAGATCGATGCTCCCAATGCAGTTCGTTCTAAGTCAACAATGGCAAGCAGAGTCTCGGTCCGCTCCCAGCCTACTGGACAAGTTCTGGACGCTAAGTCAAACGATGATGAAGGTCTCTAAGTCGACGACGAGCTCGTGGTGGTGGTGACAAAGACCTCGAGAGGGAGGTCATGGGCCGTGTAGAGGAAGGGAGAGGCGGCGGCGACAGGTTTGATATAACAGTGACCACAAGCAGTGATCAGGAGGGTGAGGACAAAAGCAATGA
The DNA here is from genome assembly GCA_023014435.1 of Amanita fuliginea. Lineage (NCBI taxonomy): Eukaryota > Fungi > Basidiomycota > Agaricomycetes > Agaricales > Amanitaceae > Amanita > Amanita fuliginea. The sequence continues at coordinate 1,917,152 of JAEBUQ010000015.1, read as the reverse complement.
GGTAGGTGAGGGTGATGATGAAGGCGAACATTGTATATCGAGTAAGATGGGGAGAATGGATAGCTGGTGGGTCGTCTTTTATCCTAAAGTATCAAACATAAAGGTCTTCCATAGAATCTTCTGTTTCATTACCATCTGATTCTGTGGAGTGAGCAAGAATGGCGTGATACAGCGCATCATCTGATGGTGATTCAGGAGTGTTTGGTTGAGTGAATTCGTCTTCTCTAATGAACTGTTAAGATCGATGCTCCCAATGCGGTTCGTTCTAAGTCAACAGTGGCAAGCAGAGTCTCAGTCCGCTCCCAGCCTACTGGACAAGTTCTGGACGCTAAGTCAAACGATGACGAAGGTCTTTAAGTGGACGACAAGCTCAAGAGAAGGAGAGCGAGGAGTTTGAGTCAGAATTGAGAGTAAGATTTGATTAAGTTGGAACTGGAGAATGTACAGGGTATTCTAGGGTTTATATACGTTTTGAGAACAAGGAAAACTATAAGAGGAATGCGCAGTAAGCGCAGCTAACTACCTATGAAAGGAAATATGAAAGCGTTAGCAAAAGGAGATAAACGTCCACTAAACTGTATAGTAATGATGATGTAATAAAGCATCCGTCATAGAAGAGGAAAAGAAACTGTAACATTACCCCCTTCATATGCAAGAAGTCACCGACTTCTTACCATTGTGCGTCTGTGGTCCAGCCATGGTCCTTTCTGGATTCGATCCACTTGATGATGGAATCCAGATCCTTGTTGGCGGCCTCGATGCACCATTGGAGGGTCTTCGTGATGCGCTCCAGCTGTTTGGCATGCTCCCAAAGATTGTCTCGCTCTTCATAAGTGAGGCATTGCGGATCGGTAGAGAGCATGAGGTGGGTGACGGCATTGAGGGGCATGGAGAGCTGGTTGAAGTCAACAACAAGGGTGCTGAGGGCTTCAGAGACAGGGGAGAGGACAGAATGGCGAGGGCGGTGGGCGTAAGGAATGTGGTTGACGGGATCCTGGACGATGGGGGCAGCAAAGGTCATGGGTTCGAGTTCCTCTGGATGCTGGTGGAGTTCTGGGAGATCGGCCCAGACGAAGTCATCGATAGTGGTGGTGGTGGTGACAAAGACCTCGAGGGGGAGGTCATGGGCCGTGGAGAGGAAGGGGGAGGCAGCGGCGACAGGTTCAATGTAACAATGACCACACGCAGTGATCAGGAGGGCGAGGACGAAGGCGACGAGGTAGGCGAGGGTAATGGCGAAGGCGAACATTGTATATCAAATGAGATGGAGAGAATGGATAATGCACATCCCTCTACCCATTCTTTGACATGTCTATACATTCCTGGCCACCAGTAGTCGCATTTTAGAAGCGCCAATGTTTTTAATTGTCCAGGGTGTCCAGAAGATAAAGCTTCATGCATATCTTTAATTAATCTAGTCCTCAATTCGATTCAATCAGGGATATAGATCTTTCCAAGATAGTAGACAATGCCATGGGTATATGTCCAGTCTTGTAGCTTTGACTTGATTGGTGGCGCTCTTTGTCTTTTAATGACATCGACCAAAATTCGTCCAAAATTGTCATTCGCCATATACTTCTTCAATTCATCGGCTAAATCGTTATTGATGAGGCGAATGAAGCGATTGTTTGGTAACATAGTGACTGTGGTCTGTTCTTTGTCATTTCCCATATGATCTGGTCGTCTAGATAGAGCATCTGCCTCAAACATCTTCGTTCCTGGTACATGTTCAATCCGAAGGTCAAATTCGGACAGTAGAGATGACCATCTGGCTTGTCTAGGTGTCAATCGTTGAGCTGTTCTGTAATAGGATAGGTTCTTGTGATCGCAGTGCACAATGATAGTATGAGGTGATCCATGCAGAAGGTGACGCCAAACTGCCAATCCTTTAATGATGGCAAGTAATTCTCTATCATAAATCTGGTAGTTCTGTTCCGTTGGTGTTAAGGCATGGGAAATAAAACCACAAGGATGTAGTGCGCCAGAGTCGTCCGCTTGTTTTAATACCGCTCCTGTTGCCTTGTTAGAGGCATCGGTTTGGAGGATAAACAGTTTTGCTGGGTTTGGCATTAAGAGGACTGGCATAGAGGCAAATCATTGTTTCAGGGTATCAAAAGCAGCTTGATGCTCTGTGTTCCAGTCGAATATCTCTGTCTTCTTTGTTAAATTGGTGAGCAGTTTTGCTATAGCCGCAAAATTTCCAATGAATCATTGGTAGAAGTTCCCAAAGCCCAGGAATGATCGAACTTGTTTGACTGTTGTTGGTACTGGCCAGTTGGCTATCCCTGCTAGTTTAATAGGATCCATCTGTAATTTTCCAGGCGATATGATCATTCCTAGAAACTCCACTTCTTGTACAGCGAATTTACATTTTTCCAGTTTCAGGAATAAGTCGTTCTCCTCTAATCGGTCTAGAACTCGTTTTGTTTGTTCTTCTAATTCTGTCTTGTTTTGAGAACAGATCAAGATGTCATCCATGTAAATGATGAGCCATCCTTCATTAATCATATCTCTGAAATATTCGTTCATCATGGTTTGGAACGTAGATGGCAAATTGCATAGTCCAAAGAACATAACAGTTGGTTCATATAATCCTTGATTTGTGATGAAGGCTGCTTTCCATTCGTCGCCTTTCTTGATTCGGACGTTATTGTATCCCCAGCGAAGATCTAATTTGGTGAAGTATTGCACTCCAGCAAGTTTAGTAAGGAGATCGGATACTAGGGGCAATGGGTATGCGTTCTTGATTGTCCAATCATTCAGGTACCTGTAGTCTTGACATGGCCTTAACGCTCTGCTTTCCTTTTTGGAAACAAAGAAGAATGGTGAAGCCTGGGGTGATTTCGATGGTCTGATGTATCCTTTAGCAAGTTGTTCTTCAATCCATTCGTCCAAGGACAACTGCTCCTTAATTGATAACGGATAGATTTTGCTAACTTTGGGGGTGAAACCGTTTTTCAGTTTGATCGCATGATCCCAAGTTCTAGAGGTAGGAAATTGTTCTGAAGCCTTTTTCTCAAAGACTGATTGCCATTTCTTGTACTCCGTAGGTAGTTCTGTCTTTGGTTCGCCCTTTTTCAGTTGATGTTCTAATGCCTGCGATGCTGATGTTTTGACCCTAATCCAATAGTCATCTTCTCCCCATTGATTGTCCAGTGCCAGTTGCCAAATTGTCCCGTCTTGTTGTTGATTATCAATGAGGTGAATCGTTTTGTCTCTCCAATCAATAGTCGGGTTATTTTCTTCTAACCAAGGGATTCCCAAGATTAATCATTGGTCTCCTAACTTGGTGATTAAGAACCAGTTACTGTGATGCTTTCCTCCAATTGAATATTGAATTAATACTCGATGAGTGATCATTCCATTCGTGTTGATTGTTCCATCTGCGTTCCTGACTCAAATTGGTTTTCTTAGCTTTTCTTTTGGTAGTTTTGTTGTTATTTCTTTATCAATAAAGTTCCCTTCTGCTCCACAATCAATGAGGGCAGAGGTTTCAGCGGGTAAATCAATCGTTTCAACAGTGATTGAAAGGCGCTTGTCATTATTTGATCGTACTATTACAGAATCAAGCGCTAACTGTGAAAATCCATTTGTTGTGGAAGTGCCAACTGCTGTGTGATGCTTCCTGATCAAAAACCCTCGTTCTCAAGTTCATTAAGAAGACCTTCTCGTTCATCAGCCTTCATTCCAGCAAGGATCGCTCTGATATTTGCAACTGGGTCGTCTTGTTTGTCTTTGGGCGCATCCTCAGGGATGGATCTGATCCCTTTATTCTGAAACGATGAGGAGGACCTGAAGGAGGCGTTTGGAGTAATGTTTCGTTTCGGACAATTTTTTGAAACATGTCCCTGGTTTCCACATCTGAAACACTTCCCAGTTTTCATATACTCCTCCTTTTGTTCATCTGTGAGATGTCCAGTGGGCATAGCATTAACTGATCGAGTTGATCTGCTCCTAGTGTTGGTGTTTCGGTTAAAATTAGAGTGATTCCCTTGTCCTGGTTTGCGTCCAAGCGCTCGCATCATTTCCCAAGCGCCATGAAGCTGTTCTGCTTTTTCATATGCTTCCTTCATTGATAGAACGTTTGCCTCAAGGATTTTGGTGGCAATACTTTCAGGGAGTCCTTTAACAAATGCCTGAAGTTGTGCGGTTGTCCCTTTCAATCCTGAAGTTCCAATCTCCATGCAAAATTTTCTGATATATTCAGGGACTGAAACGTCGCCTCCCACTCTAAGATTGGCCAAATTATTCAAGGCCCTGAGTGCGCTGTTAACTTCACCCCAATTGGCTAAAAAACGCTTTTTGAATTCAGCCCAACTCGTCCAAGTAAGGGTCGTCTCTTCATCATCGTCTAGTTCCTCTTTGACTAGAACCTTCCAATCGTCAAGTTCCTGTCCTAGGCAAGCAAGAGCGAATCAAATCTGTTTCTGGCCTTTGTTCTTATAATTGTCATCGTTCAAAACAAAGTAATCTTCAAGGTTTCCAATGAAAGCCTTTGCTTTGGTTTGTTTCCCTGTAAAAATGCGCATGGGCTGCGGCTTAATATCTCCTTTAGAGGCAGGTGCTGCTGCGTCAGATGCCATCTTTTCTGTTTCTTCTTTTGGGTCTGTAGGTTCTCCTGTTTTGTCTTTCTTCTTCCCTGATTCTGGATCTCCAAATAGATTTGCTTTGATCTGTTTCTGTTCTTGGAATTCTATCCAAGGCTGTAGTTCTCCTTCCTTAAGTGCGTATCGCTCTCATCCTGTGATATCAGTAAAGTCGAGATATTCGTTCCACCAGGAGAGTTCTGGTTTGTCTGTAGGCGGTTTGAATAGAGAATGAAGTTCTTCTTCGTGTTCCTCGTTTATCCAGTCAATCCAAACGTCGTCTGGGAAGGCGTCCTCTTGTCCTTCAATGTAATCACCTTCAAAGAGGGATTCTGGTACTGGTTCGTTCTTTTTCTTAGTTCTTGAGCGGAAAAACCACCCTGTTCCTGTAGTTGATGGAAAGACTTCCCTTCGATCTAGATAATACTTTCGTCTGAAACGGACAGAGCTGTTTGGGGGTCTGAGGGTCAAGGTTCTGGTATCAATGGTGTCTGGCTAGTGTAGAAACACTGAGCTGTCTGAGAGTTCCAACTTGTGTTAAGATCGATGCTCCCAATGCGGTTCGTTCTAAGTCAACAGTGGCAAGCAGAGTCTCAGTCCGCTCCCAGCCTACTGGACAAGTTCTGGATGCTAAGTCAAATGATGACGAAGGTCTTTAAGTGGATGACGAGCTCAAGAGAAGGAGAGCGAGGAGTTTGAGTCAGAATTGAGAGTAAGATTCAATTAAGTTGGAACTGGAGAATGTACAGGGTATTCTAGGGTTTATATACGTTTTGAGAACAAGGAAAACTATAAGAGGAATGCGCAGTAAGCGCAGCTAACTACCTATGAAAGGAAATATGAAAGCGTTAGCAAAAGGAGATAAACGTCCACTAAACCATATAGTAATGATGATGTAATAAAGCATCCGTCATAGAAGAGGAAAAGAAACTGTAACACCGAGGGCTTAAATCAGCAAGTGGCTGTACCATGGCATATGGGGTTATAGGGGCGGAGACTCTGGGCAAGTCCGGGCGGTTCTAGATGGTAGGCCTAGGTCTTGTAGCTGCGCGTGCACAGCCTAGAGGGTGCGCAGTCTGTGCGCACAGACCAGGTGTTGGGGTATATAAGGAGGGTGTCTTGTAGGTACGAGTCTCTAAGACTCTAGATAGTTTCCTCTTACCAGGTCACTAGTCTACTGTGTTTTCATTTACATCTCTATTCTATCACCTTTTCACAAGGCTTGTGGTTGTGGTGGGATCCGTCCTAACATTCTCAATGAACTCAAGAATGAGGGTTTTTGATCAGGAAGCATCACACAGCAGTTGGCACTTCCACAACAAATGGACTTTCACATTTAGCGCTTGATTCTGTAATAGTATGATTGAATAATGACAAGCGCCTTTCAATCACTGTTGAAACGACCAATTTACCCACTGAAACTTCCGCCCTCATTGATTGTGGAGCAGAAGGGAACTTTATTGATGAAGAAATAACAACAAAACTACCAAAAGAAAAGCTAAGAAAACCAATTCGAGTTAGGAATGCAGATGGAACAATCAACACAAATGGGATGATCACTCATCGAGTATTAATTCAATATTCAATTGGAGGAAAGTGCCACAGTAACTGGTTTTTAATCACCAAGTTAGGAGATCAACGATTAATCTTGGGAATTCCTTGGCTGGAAGAAAATAACCCAACTATTAACTGGAGAGACAAAACAATTCACCTCATTAATGATCAATGACGAGATGAAACAATCTGGCAACTGGCACTGGACAATCAATGGGGAGAAGACGACTATTGGATTAGGGTCAAAACATCTGCATCTCAGGCATTAGAACATCAACTGAAAAAGGACAAACCAAAGACAGAACTACCTATGGAGTACAAGAAATGGTGATCAGTCTTTGAGAAGAAAGCCTCAGAGTGATTTCCTACCTCAAGAACTTGGGATCATGTGATTGATCTGAAAAATGGTTTCACCCCTAAAGTTAGCAAGATCTACCCATTATCAATAAAGGAGCAGTTGTCCTTAGACAAATGGATTGAAGAACAACTTGCTAAGGGATACATCAGACCGTCAAAATCACCTCAAGCATCACCATTCTTCTTTGTTTCAAAGAAGGAAAGTGGAGCACTAAGGCCTTGTCAAGATTATAGATACCTGAATGATTGGACAATCAAGAACGCATATCCACTGCCCCTAGTATCTGATCTCCTTACTAAACTCGCTGGAGCACAGTACTTCACCAAATTAGATCTTTGCTGGGGATACAATAACGTTCAAATCAAGAAAGGCAATGAATGGAAAGCAGCTTTTATCACAAACAGAGGATTATATGAACCAACTGTCATGTTCTTTGGATTATGCAATTTGCCATCTACGTTCCAAACCATGATGAACAAATATTTCAGAGATATGATCAATGAAGGATGGCTCATCATTTACATGGACGACATTTTGATTTGTTCCCAAAACAAGACAGAATTAGAAGAGCAAACAAAACAAGTTCTAGATTGATTAGAGGAGAACAATTTGTTCCTGAAGCTGGAGAAGTTTAAATTCACTGTACAAGAAGTTGAGTTTCTAGGAATGATCATATCACTAGGAAAGATATGGATGGACCCTATCAAGTTAGCAGGGATAGCTGATTGGCCAGTACCAGCAACAGTCAAACAAGTTCAATCATTCTTAGGCTTTGGAAACTTCTATCAACAGTTCATTGGGAATTTCGCAGCTATAGCAAAACCACTCACTGATTTGACAAAAAAGACAGAAGTATAAACTTTTATCAACATTTCATTGGGAATTACGCAGCTATAGCAAAACCACTCACTGATTTGAGAAAAAAGACAGAAGTATTTGACTGGAATAATGAATGCCAAGCTGCCTTTGATACTCTGAAGCAACGGTTCGCTTCCATGCCAGTTCTTTTGATGCCAAACCTGGCAAAACCATTTATTCTTCAAACCAACACTTCTAACAAAGCAATAGGTGCTGTATTAAAGCAAGCAGATGAGTCAGGAGCATTACACCCTTGCAGATTTATCCCCCATGCATTAACTCCGACAGAACAGAACTACCAGATCTATGACAGAGAACTACTTGCCATCATTAAAGGGTTGGCAGTTTGGCGTCATCTCCTACATGGGTCACCTCACACAATCATTGTTCATTGCAATCACAAGAACCTGTCCTATTACAGAACTGCTCAATGACTAACACCTAGACAAGCCAGATGGTCGTCCTTACTATCTGAATTTGATCTCCAGATTGAACACATCCCAGGAACAAAGATGTTCGAAGCAGACACTTTATCCAGAAGACCAGATCACATGGGAAATGATGAAGAACAGACCACAGTCACTATGTTACCAAATGATCACTTCATTCGCCTCATCAATGACAACCTAGCTGATGAACTGAAGAAGTATATGGCAAATGATGATTTTGGATGAATTTTGATTGATGTCATTAAGAGACAAAGAGCGCCACTGATTAAATCAAAATTACAAGACTGGACATACACCCATGGCATCATCTACTACCTCGGAAAAATTTATATCCCTGATCGGATTGAATTAAGGACTCATTTAATCAAAGAAACACACAAAGCTTTATCTTCAGGACACCCTGGCCAATTGAAAACATTGGCACTCCTAAAACGTGACTACTGGTGGCCAGGAATGTACAGACATGTCAAAGAATGGGTGGAAGGCTGTGCACTATGTCAACAGATGAAGGTTAACACCGACCCAAATGCACCAGCATTAGTTCCTATTCCATCAAAAGCAACACACCCATTTCAACAAGTAACTGTTAAGATCAATGTTCCCAATGCAGTTCATTCTAAGTTAACAGTGACAAGCAGAGTCTCGGTCTGCTCCCAGCCTACTGGACAGGTTCTGGACACTAAGTCAAACGATGACAGAGGTTCTTCTAAGTCAATGACAAGCTCAAGAAAAGAGAGCAAGGAGTCTGAGTCAGAGTTGGGAGTTGGATTTGATTAAGTTGGAACTAAGGAATGTACATGATACTCGAAGGTTTATATACATTTTGAGAACAAAGGAAATCATAAAAGGAATGCACAGTAAGTGCAGCTAACTACCTATGAAAGGAAATATGAAGGTATTAGCAAAAGGAGATAAACGTCCACTAAATTGTATAGTAATGATGATGTAATAATAAAGTGTCCGTCATAGAAGAGGAAAAGAAACTGTAACATTACCCCCTTCGTATGTGAGAAGTCACCGACTTCTACCATTGTGTGTCTGTGGTCCAGCCATGGTCTTTTCTGGACTCGATCCATTTGACGATGGTGTCCAGGTCCTTGTTGGCAGCCTCGATGTGCCATTGGAGGGTCTTCGTGACGCGCTCCAGCTGCTTGGCATGCTCCCATAAATTGTCCCATTCTTTGTAAGTGAGACATTGTGGGTCAGTGGAGAGCATGAGGTGGGTGATGGAGTCGAGAGGTGCCGAGAGTTGATTGAAGTCGATGACAAGGGTGCTGAGGGCTTTGGAGATGGGGGAGAGGACCGAGTGGTGAGGGGGATGGGCGTAGGGGAAGTGGGTGATGGGATCCTGGACAATGGGGTTGGCAAAGGTCATGAGGGCGAGTTCCTCCAGCTGTTGGTGAAGTTCTGGGAGGTCCGCCCAGACAAAAACGTCAATAGTGGTGGTGGTGGCAACAAAGACCTCGAGGGGGAGGTCGTGGGTTGTGGACAGGAAGGGGGAGGTGGCAGCAACGGGCTCGATGTAACAGTGACCACAAGCAGTGATCAGGAGGGCGAGGACAAAAGTGATGAGGTAGGCGAGGGTGATGATGAAAGCGAACATTGTATATTGGATGGGATGGGGAAGATGGGCAGCTGGTGAGTTGTCTTTTATCTTACAGCATCAAACGTAAAGGTCTTCCATAGAATCTTCTGATGCGTTACCATCTGATTCTGTGGAGTGAGCAAGAATGGCATGATACAGTGCATCATTTGATGGTGATTCAGGAGTATTTGGTCGGGTGAATTTGTCTTCTCTAATGAATGCTCCTTGAGCTGTGACCCTGCTGGTAATCTTTGGGTATCCTGGTTCAAAGTCATAGGTAGGATAGTGTGGAGGTTTTGGTGGGTAAGGAGGGTGTTACAAGCTCACACTCACAACAACAACCACAAGCCTCACAGAGGATAGGGTAGAGAAGAGAGGGGAAAAGAATGTATTCAGACCACTACAAATAGTAACCTAGGCCCATAGACAGAGCATAAGAGAAACCATCTAGAGTCTAAAGAGACTCCAGCTATCTACCAAGGCCCTTACATATATACTCCTCCTGGAGACCCCTAGCCACCATGTGTCCCATCGGCACCTCCACAGCCATATGCACCCAGACTATATGCCTTGCTGTGCATCCTATTGTCCATGCATTTGGGTGCTGCCACCTGTCAATCATTTAATAGACCAGGTCTGGCCCTTTCCCATGATGTCCAGCCTTCCCATGGACTGCTCTAGACTCCCATAATGAGCCATGCTACTTCCCAGGCTTCCCATGATCCCCACTGGTGATCCTCCTGCCTTAACGAGCCTCCAAGCCCCTGTGCAGTCTCTGTGGCTGATCCTAGTGATGTGCTGATGTGATCCCAAGGCGCCATCACTCAGGGTCTGATCCCCTGTGCTAATTATATCCATAGTTGGTTCAACCAACTGCCGTCCTGTCTTCTAGTGAGCACTGCCATGCGCTAACCCACGCGAAGTGTTCCCAGAGTCTTCCTAAGGTCCCAGACCTTATGCCAGTGATGCAGAGTGATGCCTGATCACTCTATGAATAAAACTGAAAAATAGATGCTAGGATCAGTTCCTAACAGAGGGGGAATGCGTTTCCATGTTAGTGAATCATATGGTGGTGGAATGATTGCATCAAGATTTTCCATAGGGAATTCAATTTTCTGTGGGAAGAGATGATAAAATCACATGAAGCGGTCGCACCCATGTTCTAGTAGATCTCATTGTAAATCTAACACCCATATATTCATCTTATGGAGGATCCATTGCTGTCACTTTCAGAATCCTCGTTCCTGTTCTCTTGTTTTTGGTGCGGCAGGGTTCAGTTGAATAGCTTTTGATGATGATAGTGGTTGTCTTGGGGAAATGAAAAGTATGTGTCTACTGGTGATTGGATAGCGTCGTGCATGTGGGAGTTGTATCAGGTGCTTCTTGTTGTGACGATGCTGCAATAAACAGGTCCGAGGAGGAAGGAATCGTCTTTTGAGCACATAAAGAATTTCTTTGATCGAGTATAAGCCATAGATGAAGTTCTATAGGCATCTTCTGTTTTTATATTCTATCAGAATGTCCGCAGCATTTCCCAGGTGGCATTCAGGTTCCCAGGTATTGTCATTCAATCCATAGCCTTTCCATTTAACCAAATATTGATAGCCTGCTCCGCGTTTTTGATGTCCAAGGATAGCTTCAATCTCAAACTCCTCCTGCCCATTAACTATATTGGGAGGTGGTGTGGTAAAGTTTGGTCCATGCATTGACGTTTCCTCATATGGGGTGAGAAGCAATGCATGAAATACAGGGTGAATGCACCATTGTTTTGGTAATTTCAGCTTGTATGTAACTGGTCCCATGACTTGTTCAACCTGAAATGGTCCTTCTTGTTTCAGCGCAAGCTTCCTTGATTGATATGGGATGTGTAAGTTCTTGTTCTCAAGCCAAACCTTGTCACCTTTCTCAAATTTAATAGATTTGTCTCTGAATCTCTGGGCAATGGTTTGTCTGGCAAGTTCATGCACTGCTAAAGCCTCTTCTCTTGCTTTTCAAAGCATCTAAAGGCGTTCTTCTGCTGCTGGGGCAGTCATCTTGAGCGCTGCTGTGGGAATAGTGACTGGGTCTGTTCCATACATGAGTTGGAATGGAGATGTTCTTATTGTATCATGGTAACGGTTATTGTGTGCGAATTCCACAATAGGCAGGAGCAGTTTCCATTTATGGGGTTCATTGGTACAAAACATCGGAAGATAGATCTCAAGTTCTTGATTGACGCGTTCGGTTTCCCCATCTGTTTGAGGGTGATAAGCAGTGCTCATCCTGTGGTCAATTCTCCATGCTTTTTGTATCTCTTGGAATACTTTGGTGGAGAACTGTGGTCCTCTATCAGAGATTAAGACATCAGGGAGTCCAAAGCATTTGAAGATTTCAGAGATATAGAGATTGGATGTCCCTAAAGCGTCAATTGTCTTGTTGCAAGGAATGAAAATTGAGGTGATTTTGATGGTCTGATGTATCCTTTAGCAAGTTGTTCTTCAATCCATTCATCTAAGGACAACTGCTCCTTTATTGATAATGGGTAGATCTTGCTAACTTTAGGGGTGAAACCATTTTTCAGATCAATCGCATGATCCCAAGTTCTAGAGGTAGGAAATCACTCTGAGGCTTTCTTCTCAAAGACTGATTGCCATTTCTCGTACTCCATAGGTAGTTCTGTCTTTGGTTTGTCCTTTTTCAGTTGATGTTCTAATGCCTGAGATGCAGATGTTTTGACCCTAATCCAATAGTCGCATTCTCCCCACTGATTGTCCAGTGCCAGTTGCCAGATCGTTCCATCTTGTCATTGATCATCAATGAGGTGAATCATTTTGTCTCTCCAGTTAATAGTTGGGTTATTTTCTTCCAGGCAAGGAATCCCCAAGATTAATCATTGATCTCCTAATTTAGTGATTAAAAACCAGTTACTGTGACGCTTTCCTCCAATTGAATATTGAATTAATACTTGGTGAGTGATCATCCCATTTGTGTTGATTGTTCCATCTGCGTTCCTAACTTGAATTGGTTTTCTTAGCTTTTCTTTTGGTAGTTTTGTTGTTATTTCTTCATCAATAAAGTTCCCTTCTGCTCCACAATCAATGAGGGCAGAGGTTCCAGCAGGTAAATTGATTGTTTCAACAGTGATTGAAAGGCACTTGTCATTATTCGATCATACTATTACAGAATCAAGCACTAACTGTGAAAGTCCATTTGTTGTGGAAGTGCCAACTGCTGTGTGATGCTTCCTGATCAAAAACCCTCATTCTCAAGTTCATTGAGAAGACCTTCTCATTCATCAGCCTTCATTCCAGCAAGGATCGCTCTGATATTCGCAATTGGGTTGTCTTGTTTGTCTTTGGGCATATCTTCTGGGATGGATCTGATCCCCTTGTTCTGAAATAATGAGGAGGACCTGAAGGAGGCATTTGGAGTAGTGTTTCATTTCGGACAATTTTTTGAAACATGTCCCTGGTTTCCACATCTGAAACACTTCCCTGCTTTCATGTACTCCTCCTTTTGTTCATCTGTCAAACATCCAGTGGGCATAACATTAACTGATCAAGTTGATCTGCTCCTAGTGTTGGTGTTTTGGTTAAAGTTAGAGTGGTTCCCTTGTCCTGGTTTGCGTCCAAGTGCTCACATCATTTCCCAGGTGCCATGAAGCTGTTCAGCTTTTTCATATGCTTCCTTTATTGATAGAACATTCACTTCAAGGATTTTGGTGGCTATACTCTCAGGGAGTTCTTTGACAAAAGTCTGAAGCTGTGTGGTTGTCCCTTTCAGTCCTGAAGCTCCAATCTCCATGCGGAATTTTCTGATATATTCAGGGACTGAAATGTCGCCCCCTACTCTAAGATTGGGCAAATTGTTCAGGGCCCTGAGTGTGCTGTTAACTTCACGCCAATCTGCTAGAAAGCGCTTCTTGAATTCAGCCCAACTCGTCCAAGTAAGGGTTGTTTCTTCATTATTGTCTAGCTCTTCCTTAATTAGAACCTTCCAATCATCGAGTTCCTGTCCTAGGCAAGCAAGAGCGAATCAAATCTGTTTCTGGCCTTTGTTCTTATAATTATCATTGTTCAAAACAAAGTAGTCTTCTAGGTTTCCAATGAAAGCCTTTGCTTTGGTTCGTTTTCCTGTAAAAATGCGCATGGGCTGCAGCTTAATATCTCCTTTAGAGGCAGGTGCTGCTGCATCGGATGCCATCTTTTCTGTTTCTTCTTTTGGATCTGTAGGTTCTCCTGTTTCTTTTTTCTTTTTTTCTGATTCTGGATCTCCGAATAGATTTGCTTCGATCTGTCTCTGTTCTTGGAAATCTATCCAAGGTTGTAGTTCTCCTTCTTTGAGTGTGTATTGGTCTCGTTCTGCTACTCCTGCAAGGCTGAGGTATTTGTTCCACCAAGAGAGTTCTGGTTTGTCTGTAGGCAGTCTGAATAAAGAATAAAATCCTTCTTTGTGTTCTTTGTTTATCCAATCAATCCAAATGTTGTCTGGGAAGGTGTCCTCTGGTCCTTCAGTGTAATCACCTTCAAATAGGGATTCTGGTACTGGTTCATTCTTTTTCTTGGTTCCTGAGCAGAAAAACCGTCCTGTTCCTGTAGTCAATGGAAAGACTTCCTTTCAATCTAGATAATATTTTCATCTGAAACAGACAGCGCTGTTTGGGGGTCTGAGGGTCGAGGTTCTGGTATCAATGATGTCTGGCTAGTGTAGGGACACTGAGCGGTCAGAGAGTTCCAACTTGTGTTAAGATTGATGTTCCCAATGCAGTTCGTTCTAAGTTAACAGTGGCAAGCAGAGTCTCAGTCTGCTCCCAGCCTACTGGACAGGTTCTGGACACTAAGTCAAACGATGACAGAGGTTCTTCTAAGTCGATGACGAGCTCAAGAAAAGAGAGCGAGGAGTCTGAGTCAGAGTTGGGAGTTGGATTTGATTAAGTTGGAACCAAGGAATGTACATAATACTCGAAGGTTTACATACATTTTGAGAACAAAGGAAATCATAAAAGGAATGCACAGTAAGCGCAGCTAACTACCTATGAAAGGAAATATGAAGGTATTAGCAAAAGGAGATAAACATCCACTAAATTGTATAGTAATGATGATGTAATAATAAAGTGTCCGTCATAGAAGAGGAAAAGAAACTGTAACAGGTGCTGTCATGCATTCTGGCTTGCAATATGGTAACGGATTGTATCGCAATTGCTTTGCATGCCTGAGCAAGTTCATAACATTGCCGTTTAATGCATGCTGTAATTTGTTCCTAGCCTCATGTGATAGAGACCAGTGACATGCCACCAATTCTAGATTGCACTCTGTGCATTGGAATGCTCTCTTCACATAACTTACCAACACCTGCAAGTTGATCCCGATTTCCAGGACCATGTCCTGACCATCTCCCATACCCTTACCCCCAACTTGGTGTAAGGTAACGAATGCTCCCTGGGACCATTTAGACTTCTGGTCCCTAATCATTTTGTTGCACTCCTGCACGTAAATCCTGTTGTACAGGCACTCCTTGTCGAAGCTGATATGAACATTCTTCATTTGTTCAAACTTGTTTACAGTGACTCAAAAAAGTGATTCAATGTTTGGTGCTTTTGGATTGTTTGTAAAATAACTCAGGAACAAAAACAAATAAGAGTAAACTATTAGGGGCTGCATGAGAGCACTACATAATGGGAACATGCTGATATAACAATTATGTAATTATGCACAGTATCCATGGAGATATGAACACTTTAGTTTGATGTCTCATTGAATCACTTATTGAGTGTGCATCAGAAGCATCAGAAACTGATATCAATCAGTGGCAATGACCTGAAACTGATCATGGATGTTTATCAAAATGATTGTACCTTGATATTAATGCTATATAAGGAGTTCAGACATGCCAGTCCACTCCACTTCTGACATGTGCCCCATCCCTGCTGCTTACAAGGCAAATCTTGTTTCCCTTGCCTCCCATGGTCACTCCACCTGCTATATTGCCTCTCACACTGGTCTTAGCCAGCCTACTGACTCCAGAGTACTCTGAACCATCTTTCCCAACCAACAAACATCTCATCTTGATCATCCTTCCAAGATCTCTGCTACTGCCACTTGCTTCATCCTCTCACAGATGACCACCAACAAGGCTGCAAATGCTGTACAGGTTACCAGGCACATAAACACTGTCATCCCCACCCAGTTTCTACCTGGGCAGTTAGAAATGTCCCCAAAGAGCATTCATTCAAGGCTGTCACAAAGAAGAAAGAGTCACTGTTCACCATAGTGCATTGGAGGAAGCACAAGGAGTGGGCTGGAAGAGGGTAATTTGGTCAAATGAGACAAAGATCAATATCAGGTAATATGGTAACCAGTTTGTATGGAAATAGGTGGGCTAGGGGTTGATCAAAAGCGAGGTACAAGGAACAGTGATGTTTGGGGGTGGAAACATCATGGTATGGTGGGGCTGTATGGGCTGGAATGGTGTGGGAAAGCTTGCAGAGGTTGAGGGGAGCATAAATTCTGATCAGTATGTGCACATTGTGGAGAGTCACTTGCTGCACAGCTTGGACAAATCTGGTATTGCTGAAGAAGATGTCACTTTCCAACAAGACAATGACCCAAGAAACTTCTAGAAAGGCCAAAAATTGGATGGAAGAGAATAATATCATGCTTCTAGACTACCCTCCACAGTTTTGAGACCTTAATACCCCTAGCATTATATCAAAATGTAGCAGGCCAACCAGCCAAGGGAGTTTGGCAGATTTGGGAGATGTGGCAGAGGTCTGGAATGATATAGAGCCAGAGGTGTGTCAGAACTTAATTGAAAGCATGCCTAGAAGGGTGGAAGAAGTGATAAAAGCAATGGGGGGTAATACAAAGTACTGGAATGACCATTTCTTATATTTCTTATACACACTCAAAAAAGTGATTCAATGACTCATCAAATTTAAATACCCATATCTCCATGAATACAATCCTTGTTAACATAATTATTTTATCAACATGTAGCCCTTATGTAGTGCTCTTACTCAGCCCCTCATAGTTTACCTTTGTTTATCTTTGTTTCTGAGTTATTTTACAAATAGTCCAAAAACACCAAACATTGAATCGCTTTTTTGAGTCACTGTATCATTTTGTCGTATCATCCAAACACTCCTTCATATAGTGCAACTGCTGATCTCTTCTTTTTATCCCATGATGCCTCTCTGCCAGCACATTCCTTACCCAATCCTGAGTGACTGGTTTAGGAACAGCCACTATTGTGTGCTCCTTTACTTTTTCTTGCACCTTCTGCACCCTTTCTTTAACAATGCGAGCCTCCTCGCATTCCTTCAACAATGCCTCCCATGCAGCTGCCTGCTCAGCCCAAGCCACTCTGTCAGCTTCTTCCAAGAGACGATGTGTCTCCTGTTGTCACTGCTGGCGCTTCGCAGCCTGGTGCACGATCCATCTTAGAACATGCGAGTTCTGTTGTACCAGTACTGCTGGTACCTTCTTCACTTGGCGAGCAAGCCACCGCTGTCATTCAATCTGGAAGCGTTCCCACTCCTGCATCTCCCTGTTCATCTCAATGAGACCCTGCAATAAAAACTCCTGCTTGCCCAGGTCCCACACCGACCTGATGCAAGGAGCCTTCCATTCCTCAGCCAAGATGCCCATGAGGGGATGTCACCTAGGGAATTTCAGCCACATGCTCTCTTTGATGCATGATGCCCAGGACTTCACTGCAGTGTCCTCATGCTCAGGGTGTGAACCCTGATATGTAATTGGTGTCTGCAGACTGTACACCCTTGATACATCATGCGTCTTGGATTTTCTTTGTGGTTTCCTCCCACTGATGAGGTTTGGAAAAGTCTGTGAGTGGATAGGGGCTTGGTGACTAGGTCACAGGTCACTAGTAGGTCATTGGATTGTATTAGTCAGTAATAAAGAGAGCTGTGCTCCCCCCCTCATCCTCATGTTAAGATCGATGCTCCCAATACAGTTCGTTCTAAGTCAACAGTGGCAAGCAGAGTCTCGGTCTGCTCCCAGCCTACTGGACAAGTTCTGGACGCTAAGTCAAACGATGACAAAGGTCTTTAAGTCGACGACGAGCTCAAGAGGAAGAGAGTGAGGAGTTTGAGTCAAAATTGAGAGTATGATTTGATTAAGTTGGAACTGAGGAGAGTACATGATATCTAAGGGTTTATATATGTTTAGAGAACAAGAAAAACTATAAAAGGAATGCGCAGTAAGCGCAGCTAACTACCTATGAAAGGAAATATGAAGGCGTTAGCTAAAGGAGATAAACGTCCACTAAACCGTATAGTAATGATGATGTAATACTGAAAAGTCCGTCATAGAAGAGGAAGAGAAACCGTAACATTACCCCCTTCATATGCGAGAAGTCACCAACTTCTACCATTGTGCGTCTGTAGTCCAGCCATGGTCTTTTCTGGACTCAATCCACTTGACGGTGGTATCAAGGTCCTTATTGGCGGCCTCGATACGCCACTGGAGAGACTTTGTGATGCGCTCCAGCTGCTTGGCATGCTCCCATAAATTGTCCCATTCCTCGTAGGTGAGACACTGCGGGTCGGTGGAGAGCATGAGATGGGTGACTGAATCAAGAGGCGCAGATAATTGATTGAAATTGACGACCAGGGTGCTGAGGGCTTTGGAGACGGGGGAAAGGACTGAGTGGCGAGGGCGGTGGGCGTAAGGGATGTGGGTGACGGGATCCTGGACGATGGGGTTGGCAAAAGTCATGGGGGCGAGTTCCTCTGGATGTTGGTGAAGTTCTGGGAGGTCCGCCCAGATAAAATCGTCGATGGTGGTGGTGGTGGTGACAAAGACCTCGGGAGGGAGGTCATGGGCCGTGGAGAGGAAGGGAGAGGCAGTGGCGACAGGTTCGATATAACATTGACCACAAGCAGTGATCAGGAGGGCGAGGACAAAAGCGATGAGGTAGGTGAGGGTGATGACGAAGGCGAACATTGTGTATCAAGTAAGATGGGGAGAATGGATAGCTGGTGGGTTGTCTTTTATCCTAAAGTATCAAACGTAAAGGTCTTCCATAGAATCTTCTGTTTCATTACCATCTGATTCTGTGGAGTGAGCAAGAATGGCGTGATACAGCGCATCATCTGATGGTGATTCAGGAGTGTTTGGTCGAGTGAATTCGTCTTCTCTAATGAATGCTCCTTGAGCTGTGACCCTGCTAGTAGTTTTCGGGTATCCCGGTTCAAAATCATAGGTAGGATAATGTGGAGGTAATGGCGGGTAAGGAGGGGGAATGCGTTCCCATGTTAATGAATCGTATGGTGGTGGAATGATTTCATCAGGATCTTCCATGGGGAATTCAATCTTCTGTGGGAAGAGATGATAAAATTGCATAAAGCGGTCGCACCCATGTTCTTGTAGATCTTGTTGTCGATCTAATACCCATATATTCATTTTGTGGAGGATCCATTGCTGTTGGTTTCAGAATTCTTGTTCCTGTTCTCTCGTTCTTGGTACCATAAGGTTCGGTTGAATAGCTTTTGATGATGATAGTGGTCGCCTTGGTGAAATGAAAAGTATATGTCTACTGGTGATTGGATAGTGTCGTGCGTGTGGGAGTCGTATCAGGTGCTTCTTATTATGACGATGTTGTAATAAACGAGTCCAAGGGGGAAGGAATCGTCCTTTGAGCACATAAAGGGTTTTCCAGAATTTCTTTGATCGGTTATAGGCCATAGATGAAGTTCTATAGGCGTCTTCTGTTCTTATATTCTATCAGAACGTCCGCAGCATTTCCCAAGTGGCACTCAGGTTCCCAGGTATTGTCATTCGATCCATAGCCTTTCCACTTAACCAAATATTGATATCCTGCTCTGCGTTTTCAATGTCCAAGGATAGCTTCAATCTCAAACTCCTCCTGTCCATTTACTATATCGGGAGGTGGTGTGGTAAAGTTTGGTCCATGCATTGACGTTTCCTTATATGGAGTGAGAAGCGATGCATGAAATACGGGGTGAATGTGCCATTGTTTCGGTAATTTCAGCTTGTATGTAACTGGTCCCATGACTTGTTCAATCTGAAAGGGTCCTTCTCATTTCGGTGCAAGCTTTCTCGATTGATATGGAATGTGTAGGTTCTTGTTCTCGAGCCAGACCTTGTCGCCTTTTTCAAATTTAATTGACTTGTCTCTGAATCTTTGAGCAACTGTTTGCCTGGCAAGTTCATGTGCTGCTAATGCCTCTTCTCTTGCTCTTCGAAGCATCTGAAGGCGTTCTTCTGCTGCAGGGGCGGTCATCTTGAGCGCTGCTGTAGGAATGGCGATCGGATTTGTTCCATACATGAGTTGGAATGGGGATGTTCTTATTATATCATGATAACGGTTATTGTGTGCAAATTCGGTGATAGGTAGGAGTGGTTTCCATTTGTGGGGTTCATTAGTGCAAAACATCCAAAGGTAGATCTCGAGTTCTTGATTGACACATTCAGTTTCCCCATCTGTTTGAGGGTGATAGGCAGTGCTCATCCTGTGGTTGATTCCTAATGCCTTTCGTATTTCTTGAAGTACTTTAGCAGAGAACTGTGGTCCTCTATCAGAGATTAAGACGTCAGGGAGCCCAAAGCGCTTGAAGATTTCAGAGATGTAGAGATCAGCTGTCCCTAAAGCGTCGATTGTCTTGTTGCAAGGGGTAAAAATTACCCCCTTCGTAAGGCCATGGTCCACCGTGACCAATATTGAGTCATATCCGTCCGAGATGGGAAGATCAGTAATGAAATCAAGGGTTACTTGTTGAAATGGACATGTTGCTTTGGATGGAATAGGGATTAAAGCTGGTGCGTTCGGGTGAGTGTTAACCTTCATCTGTTGGCATAATGCACATCCCTCTACCCATTCTTTGACATGTCTATACATTCCTGGCCACCAGTAGTCGCATTTTAGAAGCGCCAATGTTTTTAATTGTCCAGGGTGTCCAGAAGATAAAGCTTCATGCATATCTTTAATTAATCTAGTCCTCAATTCGATTCAATCAGGGATATAGATCTTTCCAAGATAGTAGACAATGCCATGGGTATATGTCCAGTCTTGTAGCTTTGATTTGATTGGTGGCGCTCTTTGTCTTTTAATAACATCAATCAGAATTCGTCCAAAATCATCATTCGCCATATTTCTTCAATTCATCGGCTAAATCATTATTGATAAGGCAAATGAATTGATCATTTGGTAACATAGTGACTGTGGTCTGTTCTTTGTCATTTCCCATATGATCTGGTCGTCTAGATAGAGCATCTGCTTCAAACATCTTTGTTCCTGGTACATGTTCAATCCGAAGGTCAAATTCAGATAATAGGGAAGACCATCTGGCTTGTCTAGGTGTCAATCGTTGAGCCGTTCTGTAGTAGGACAAATTCTTGTGATCGCAGTGCACAATGATGGTATGAGGTGATCCATGCAGAAGGTGATGCCAAACTGCCAATCCTTTAATGATGGCAAGTAATTCTCTATCATAAATCTGGTAGTTCTGTTCTGTTGGTGTTAGGGCGTGGGAAATAAAACCACAAGGATGCAATGTGCCAGAGTCGTCCACTTGTTTTAATACCGCTCCTATTGCCTTGTTGGAGGCATCGGTTTGGAGGATAAACGGTTTTGCTGGATTTGGCATTAAGAGAACTGGCATAGAGGCAAATCATTGTTTCAGGGTATCAAAAGCAGCTTGACGCTCCATGTTCCAGTCAAATATCTCCGTTTTCTTTGTTAAATCAGTGAGTGGTTTCGCTATAGCTGCAAAATTTCCAATGAATCTTTGGTAGAAGTTCCCAAAGCCTAGGAATGATTGAACTTGTTTGACTGTTGTTGGTACTGGCCAGTCAGCTATCCCTGCTAGTTTAATAGGATCCATCTGTATTTTTCCAGGCGATATGATCATTCCTAGAAACTCGACTTCTTGTACAGCGAATTTACACTTTTCCAGTTTCAGGAACAAGTTGTTCTCCTCTAATCGGTCTAGAACTCGTTTTGTTTGTTTTTCCAATTCTGTCTTGTTTTGAGAGCAGATCAAAATGTCGTCCATGTAAATGATGAGCCATCCTTTGTTAATCATATCTCTGAAATATTCGTTCATCATGGTTTGGAACGTCAATGGCGAATTGCATAGTCCAAAGAACATAACAGTTGGTTCGTATAATCCTCGATTTGTGATGAAGCCTGCTTTCCATTCATCGCCTTTTTTGATTTGGATGTTATTGTATCCCCAGCGAAGATCTAATTTGGTGAAGTACTGCGCTCCAGCAAGTTTAGTAAGGAGATTGGATACTAGGGGCAGTGGATATGCATTCTTGATTGTCCAATCATTCAAGTACCTGTAGTCTTGACATGGCCTTAACGCTCCCCTTTCCTTTTTTGAAACAAAGAAGAATGGCGAGGCCTGGGGTGATTTTGACGGTCTGATGTATCTTTTAGCAAGTTGTTCTTCAATCCATTCGTCCAAGGACGACTGCTCCTTGATTGATAACGGGTAGATTTTGCTAACTTTGGGGGTGAAACTGTTTTTCAGTTCAATTGCATGATCCCAAGTTCTAGAGGTAGGAAATCGTTCTGAAGCCTTTTTCTCAAAAACTGATTGCCATTTCTCGTATTCCACAGGTAATTCTGTCTTTGGTTTGTCTTTTTTCAGTTGATGTTCCAATGCCTGCGATGCTGATGTTTTAACCCTAATCCAATAGTCATCTTCTCCCCATTGATTGTCCAGTGCCAGGTGCCAGATCGTCCCATCTTGTCGTTGATCATCAATGAGGTGAATCATTTTGTCTCTCCAATCAATAGTCGGGTTATTTTCTTCTAACCAAGGAATTCCCAAGATTAATCGTTGGTCTCTTAGCTTGGTGATTAAGAACCAGTTACTGTGACGCTTTCCTCCAATTGAATATTGAATAAGTACTCAATGAGTGATCATTCCATTCGTGTTGATTGTTCCATCTGCGTTCCTGACTCGAATCAGTTTTCTTAGCTTTTCTTTTGGTAGTTTTGTTGTTATTTCTTTGTCAATAAATTCCCTTCTGCTCCACAATCGATGAGGGCAGGGGTTTCAGCAGGTAAATCAATCGTTTCAACAGTGATTGAAAGGCGCTTGTCATTATTCAATCGTACTATTACAGAATCAAGCGCTAACTGTGAAAATCCATTTGTTGTGGAAGTGCCAACTGCTGTGTGACACTTCCTGATCAAAAACCCTCATTCTCAAGTTCATTAAGAAGACCTTCTCGTTCATCGGCCTTCATTCCAGCAAGGATCGCTCTGATACTCACAACTGGGTCGTCTTGTTTGTCTTTGGGCGCGTCCTCAGGGATAGATCTGATTCCTTTATTCTGAAACGATGAGGAGGACCTGAAGGAGGCGTTTGGAGTAGTGTTTCGTTTTGGACAATTTTTTGAAACATGTCCCTGGTTTCCACATCTGAAACACTTCCCAGTTTTCATGTACTCCTCTTTTTGTTCATCTGTGAGACGTCCAGTGGGCATAGCATTAACTGATCGAGTTGATCCACTCCTAGTGTTGGTGTTTCGGTTAAAATTAGAGCAGTTCCCTTGTCCTGGTTTGCGTCCAAGCGCTCGCATCATTTCCCAAGTGCCATGAAGCTGTTCTGCTTTTTCATATGCTTCCTTCATTGATAGGACATTCGCCTCGAGGATTTTGGTGGCGATACTTTCAGGGAGTCCTTTAACAAATGCCTGAAGTTGTGCGGTTGTCCCTTTCAATCTTGAAGTTCCAATCTCCATGCGGAATTTTCTGATATATTCAGGGACTGAAATGTTGCCCCCTACTCTGAGATTGGCCAAATTGTTCAGGGCCCTGAGTGCACTGTTAACTTCACCCCAATCCGCTAAGAAGCGCTTCTTGAATTCAGCCCAACTCGTCCAAGTAAGGGTTGTTTCTTCATCGTCATCTAATTTCTCCTTGATTAGGACTTTCCAATTGTCGAGTTCCTGTCCTAGGCAGGCAAGAGCAAATCAAATCTGTTTCTGGCCTTTGTTCTTATAATTATCATCGTTCAAAACGAAATAATCTTCCAGGTTTCCAATGAAAGCTTTTGCTTCAGTTCGTTTTCCTGTGAAAATGCGCATAGGCTGCGGTTTAATATCTCCTTTAGAGGCAGGTGCTGCTGCATCAGATGCCATCTTTTCTGTTTCTTCTTTTGGGTCTGTAGGTTCTCCTGTTTTGTCTTTCTTCTTCCCTGATTCTGGATCTCCGAATAGATTTGCTTCGATCTGTTTCTGTTCTTGGAATTCTATCCAAGGCTGTAGTTCTCCGTCCCCAAGTGTGTATTGCTCTCTTCCTGTTGTTTCAGTAAGACTGAGATATTCGTTCCACCAAGAGAGTTCTGGTTCGTCTGTAGGTGGTTTGAATAACGAAAGAAATCCTTCTTTGTGTTCTTTGTTTACCCAATCAATCCAAACATCGTCTGGGAAGGCGTTCTCTTGTCCTTCAATATAATCACCTTCAAAGAGGGATTCTGGTACTGGTTCGTTCTTCTTCTTGGTTCCTGAGCGGAAAAACCACCCTGTTCCTGTAGTCGATGGAAAGACTTCTCTTCGATCTAAATAATACTTTTGTCTGAAACGGACAGAGCCGTTCGGGGGTCTGAGGGTCAAGGTTCTGGTATCAATGATGTCTGGCTAGTGTAGAAACACTGAGCGGTCTGAGAGTTCCAACTTGTGTTAAGATCGATGCTCCCAATATGGTTTGTTCTAAGTCAACAGTGGCAAGCAGAGTCTCGGTCTGCTCCCAGCCTACTGGACAAGTTCTGGACACTAAGTCAAACGATGACAAAGGTCTTTAAGTCGACGATGAGCTCAAGAGGAAGAGAGTGAGGAGTTTGAGTCAAAATTGAGAGTATGATTCGATTAAGTTGCAACTGAGGAGAGTACATGATATCTAAGGGTTTATATACATTTAGAGAACAAGGAAAACTATAAAAGGAATGTGCAGTAAGCACAGCTAACTACCTATGAAAGGAAATATGAAGGCGTTAGCTAAAGGAGATAAACGTCCACTAAACTGTATAGTAATGATGATGTAATACTGAAAAGTCCGTCATAGAAGAGGAAGAGAAACCGTAACACTCATAAAAATGTGAGATTCATAATTCCTCCTTCGTTTCATGCACACCCTCTTTCCTCTCATTGTCAATGTCACACCACCAGTACATCGTCACCATCACAGTGCATACCACGATGAGGACAGCGCCCACAGCAAGGTGCTGGGAACCTCCCAACACCCTCACAAAACCCCTCCCCCATTCCTGTATAGGCATGGGGTGAGCATCTCACCACTTTTCCACTGCATGACCTGCCACAGCCCCCCGACCCACTATCCCAGGGAGGAGTGAAGCTCTCGGTTCATGCAGTTGCGTCACCTTAGATATCTTCAATGTCTTACTGCCATCACTGGATGCTGTTATCAGGACAGCTCCTGGTCAAACCAGCGTCACTGTCATGGTGGTGCCAGTTGTCATATTGATATGGTGAAAAGGTTGTTTGTCAATGTCAGACAAGGTTGTTGTGAACGTCGTGCGAGGTGATCCTTTGAGGCTCTTGATTATGCCACAAGGTCGCTAGACCAGGTTGCACTCTCAGAGGAAGAAGGGAGAAAGAAAAGAGAAAACTCTGTTGTATAGTCTACGACTAAGACAATCAAGAGCCTAGGGCTCTTGACGCTACAATCAAGACTATATACCCAAAGCCTCACCCCTCTGACTAATCCATCACCTGACCACCTCACTTCCACCTCATGCCGACCCGCGGTCCGCTTACATAATCTTGAAAGATAAGATCTCTGATAACCCGATAAGAGATAAGATAAGATAAGATCAAATTGTAACAGAGACAAAAACTTGTATAATGATATAAGCACTTAATTATTCATGGCCAATAGGGGGGTGCAAAACCTTTCCAAGTCTAGACTATGATGTCATAACTCATTATCTGCCATGGGGCAGCCCTAAACCCGAGTGATTTAATCAGTTCACCAGACCATGTGGTTTATTGATCCACCAATCAAGAAGTGTTTCTATTATTAACCCAGATATCACAAAACTGGGGACTAGTAGAGTGTGTTACACTGGTGATTATTGTCACACCATCCAAGGTGGTCACTCAACCCAAAAAGGGAGTGAAGACTATTCCTGTCATAGCCCAAGAGTAGTGCATTAGCAGGAACAAACATCAGTTAAACAGGTACAAATAACAGTACTACAGGCATATACACTATGTACAACCTTCCTTGTTTACCTTTGTTATGACAAGAGGTTGCTGACAAATATCTATGCCAGTGACAAGGCCATTTGTCCCAGCAGGGCCCATAACCTGTTGAATTCTAATGATGGCAGCGCAGACTGAGGCTTAGTAAGCGGGAGACTTACTTAATACTGTCTGTATTTGTTTGGAGGCTGTTTAGGAGCTAGGGGCTCAACTAACAGATGACAGAGACAATACTGTGTTATTGAATGAGGGCATAAGGCCCTCCTTATATACATGTGGGCCAGAGTACATTAAGACTACCTAGGGTAATGCCAGCAGAGTGCTACAGAGGGTAGCACCAGGTGGCACTGTGGGTAGTGCCAGGTGGCCCTTTGCTGGCAGTTTCTACTCTGAGTATGAACTCTATAATTTCTGTCAATGATTATATTAAGGGATTATTTAGCATCTCATTAATAATGATATTAAAATACATGAAGCTGTTGTTAGGATCGATGCTCTCAACACAGTTCGTTTTAAGTCAACAGTGGCAAGCAAAGTCTTGGTCTGCTCCCAGCCTACTGGACAAGTTTTGGACACTAAGTCAAACAATGACAAAGGTCAAATAAACGACGAGCTCTAAAAGATGAGAGTGAGGAGTTTCATTCAGAGGTTGAGAGAATTATTTGATTAAGTTGGAACTGAAGTCTAGCTACGTTACAAGAGGGTTTATATACATAAAAGAACAAGAGAAATATAAAAGGAAACGTACAGCTAAATACCCAAGAAAGGAAAAGTGAAGGTAAAATAGCTAAAGGAGATGAACGTCCATGAAACGTATAGTAATGGTTATGTAATAAAAGAATCCGTCTAACAAAAGGGAAAGAAATTGTAACATTACCCCCTTCGTATGCAAGAAGTCACCGACTTCTTATCCTGTTCCCCAGCCATGTTTTCCACCATTTGTCCACCCATGATCTCTTCACGATTTTAACCATTTGGCGATGGTATTGATATCGTGGTTAGCAGTCTCAAACCGCCATTGCAAAGTCCTTGTTATATAATCAAGTTGGACTGTTTGTTCAAGGATCGCATCGCATTCTTCATCTGTGATGGTATGAGGGTCGGTGGTGAGGGTGGTGTTAAGCATTGCGTTGAGAGGTCCAGCGAAGAGTTGATAATCGACAATGAAGGTGGCGAGGGCTTCCTGAGCCCAAAGAAGAATGGCGTTAGGGGTCCGAGTGAGAGGTGGTGCGGGTGGAGCAGGTAAGGGTGCCTCTTCCTCAATGAGGAAGTCAACAAGCTCGTCAGGATGTTGATGAAGATTGGCGATGGTAGAGGGAGGGGAAGCGGGCCAATCCGGGAAAAGATATTCGTCTATAGTGGTGGTGGTGGTGATGAAGACCTCTATGGGGAGGTCATGAGCGGTGGCAAGGAATGGGGAGGCGGCGGCAAAAGATGGATCGTAACAATGGCCACAGGCTGTGACCAGAAGCGCAAAGGCGAAGGCAACGAGATAGGCGATGACAACAACGGTGGACATGTTGTATTGGTAGGATGAGGAAAATGAAACCTTTAAGTGTGTCTTAAATATCCCAAATTTCATCGTCAGAGTCTAAAGCTAAGATCTCCTCGATTTCAGGTTCCCTGGTTCTGAGAAAGTTCTCATGGGAGTTTCTAGCCGCTTCTTCTTGTTCTGATCGGGTTCTTGCATCGTCAGGGTGTGGAATACAAATTTGATCAGGGCGCTCATGTCATGTGACATGTATTTCCGGGTTGTTTATGCTGTCCTGTATCGCCTGGTTCAGAAGAATGTAATATTGCTCAGTTGCAAGTGCAATTTCCATTTGCGCTTGTGTGCGGTTAAAATTTTCACTTCCCCTTATATTCATTCGCCGTTCATATTGCCATTGTTCCACGGAGATGTCTCTGCCAAGCTGAATAATTCCTTGTAAAGCTGCTGATAAGTCAGGGAAGGTTCGTCGTAACCAAACTCTGTGATAAACGTTATCATATTGAAAACAAGGGTGAACCAATGCTGGGAGATAATGTGATTCGGCTTCTTGAAATGTGGGTAGTTCTCCTAGATCAAAGGAGAGATGGTGATACTGGGGAAGATACTTTGATAAAGCGTTATATGGGATCTCTGTATGTCCTTGTGGATGCGTTCGTTTATGAGGAGGTAATCGTGATACTTTAGGTGGTTTTGACATCATTGGAACGTATTTCAGTTTCTGATATGTAGAGAGTGTTCGTTTGGAAGGGTGTTTAAAAGCAGGAACAAACATCTGTGTGACAAAGTATCTGGTTTTGACAGTAGGGGTGTATCTTCCAGCGGTTCTGCAAAATCTTTTGACATAACGGATATTATGCTTTAGTTGGAGATTGGTGCAGTAGTAAGTCATTGTGTTGATTGTTTCACAGGTTTCTTCTGCTTTTATATTCCACCAGAATATCCGCAGCATTGCCCAGATGTCGTTCTGGTTCCCAGGTATTATCATTTGCTCCATAGCCTTTCCATTTGACTAGGTATTGATAACCAGCTCCGCGTTTCCGATGTCCAAGAATAGCTTCAATCTCAAACTCTTCTTGTCCGTTAACCATATCAGGAGGTGGCATAGTGAAATTCGGGCCGTGCATTGAGGTTTCCTTATATGGAGTGAGGAGTGATGCATGAAACACAGGATGAATGCGCCATTGCTTTGGTAATTTTAATTTATAGGTAACTGGTCCCATAACTTGTTCAACCTGGAAGGGTCCTTCTCGTTTTGGTGCTAGTTTTCTTGATTAATATGGAATATGGAGATTCTTGTTCTCGAGCCAGACCTTGTCACCTTTCTCAAATCTGATTGACTTGTTTCTGTGTCTATGAGCGACCATTTGTCTAGCAAGTTCATGAGCAGCTAGAGCTTCTTCTCTGGTTTTTCGAAGCATTTGAAGGCGTTCTTCTGCTGCTGGTGCAGTCATCTTGATTGCTGCTGTAGGGATAGCGATCAGATCTGATCCATACATGAGTTGAAATGGGGATGTTTTTATTGTGTCATGATATCGGTTATTGTGTGCAAATTCAGCAATGGGTAATAGTGGCTTCCATTTATGGGGTTCATTTGTGCAGAACATTCGAAGATAGATCTCGAGTTCTTGATTAACACGCTCAGTTTCTCCATCTGTCTGAGGGTGATAGGCTGTGCTCATCCTGTGGTTGATTCCTAAAGCTTTTTGTATTTCTTGAAATACTTTAGCAGAGAATTGTGGTCCTCTGTCAGAGATTAAGATGTCTGGGAGTCCAAAGCGTTTAAAGATTTCAGAGATATAGAGGTCTGCGGTTCCTAAAGCATCGATCGTTTTGTTGCAAGGAGTGAAAATTACCCCCTTTGTAAGGCCATGGTCCACCATGACCAATATGGAATCATATCCATCTGATACAGGTAGGTCAGTGATGAAGTCCATTGTAACTTGTTGGAACGGTCGAGTGGCTTTTGATGGAATAGGAATTAGCGCCGGTGCATTAGGGTGAGTATTGACTTTCATCTGTTGGCAAAGTGCACATCCCTCAACCCATTCTTTAACATGTCTATACATCCCAGGCCACCAGTAATCACGTTTTAAAAGCGCCAATGTCTTCAATCGTCCAGGATGTCCCGAAGATAGTGCTTCATGTATCTCCTTGATCAACCAAGTTCGTAGTTCGATTCAATCAGGAACATAAATCTTGCCAAGATAATAAACGATGCCATGAATATATGTCCAATCTTGCAGTTTCGATTTAATTGGTGGTGCCCTTTGCTTAGTGATAACTTCAATAAGGATGCGTCCAAAATCATCATTTGCCATATATTTCTTTAATTCATTGGCAAGATTATCATTGATCAGTCGAATAAATCGATCATTTGGCAAAACGGTGACAGTAGTTTGTTCTTCATCATTTCCCATGTGATCTGGTCGTCTGGATAATGCGTCTGCTTCGAACATTTTTGTTCCAGGTACATGTTCAATACGAAGATCAAATTCAGATAACAATGACAACCACCGAGCTTGTCGAGGTGTTAAGCATTGAGCAGTTTGGTAGTAGGACAAGTTCTTGTGATCACAATGGATAATGATCGTGTGAGGAGAACCATGTAATAGATGGCACCAAACTGCAAGTCCCTTGATGATTGCAAGCAGTTCTCTGTCATAGATTTGGTAATTCTGTTCCGTTGGTGTTAGCGCATGGGATATAAATCCACATGGATGGAGTGCTCCAGATTCATCAGCCTGTTTCAGTACTGCTCCAATTGCTTTGTTAGAGGCGTCAGTTTGAAGGATGAATGGTTTCGCAGGATTTGGCATTAACAAAACTGGCATAGAGGCAAACCGTTGCTTTAGGGTGTCAAAGGCAAGTTGACGTTCATTATTCCAGTCGAATGGTTCTGCTTTCTTAGTCAGATCTGTGAGTGGTTTTGCAATTGCTGCAAAATTTCCAATAAAACGTCTGTAAAAGTTCCCAAAACCTAAAAATGATCGGACTTGTTTAACTGTTGATGGTACTGGCCAATTGGCTATTCCTGCAAGTTTGATAGGATCCATTCGTATTTTTCCAGGTGAGATGATCATGCCTAGAAATTCGACTTCTTGAACAGCAAATTTACATTTCTCTAATTTCAGGAACAGATCATTCTCTTCTAACCGATCAAGGACTCTCTTTGTTCGTTCTTCTAGCTCGTTTAAGTTTTGAGAACATATCAGGATGTCATCCATGTAGATAATGAGCCATCCTTCATTAATCATATCTCTGAAGTATTCGTTCATCATAGTTTGGAATGTGGATGGCGAATTGCATAGGCCAAAGAACATAACAGTTGGTTCATATAGTCCTCTGTTGGTAATGAAAGCAGCTTTCCATTCATCACCTTTCTTGATTCTGACGTTATTATATCCCCAACGGAGGTCTAATTTGGTGAAATATTGTGAACCAGCAAGTTTTGTAAGGAGATCGGATACTAGGGGTAATGGGTATGCGTTCTTGATTGTCCAATCGTTTAAATATCTATAATCTTGGCATGGCTGAAGCGCACCACTTTCCTTCTTTGAGACAAAGAAAAACGGCGATGCTTGAGGAGATTTCGACGGTTTGATGTATCCTTTGGCTAGCTGTTCTTCAATCCATTCGTCTAACGATGACTGTTCTTTGATTGATAATGGATAAATCTTGCTAACTTTAGGATTAAAACCAGTTTTCAAATCAATAGCATGATCCCAAGTTCTGGAAGTTGGGAATCGTTCTGAAGCCTTTTTCTCAAAGACTGAACGCCATTTCCCATATTCCAATGGTAATTCCGTTTTTGGTTTGTCCTTTTTCAACTGATGTTCTAATGCTTGAGACGCTGACATCTTGACTCTGATCCAGTAATCGTCTTCTCCCCATTGTTGATTGTCCAATGTCATCTGCCAGATAGTTCCTTCATTTCGTTGTTTATCAATAAGGTGTATCGTTTTACCCCTCCAGTCAATAGTAGGATTGTTTTCTTCTAACCAAGGGATTCCCAAAATTAATCATTGGTCTCCCAATCTGGTAATTAGAAACCAGTTGTTGTATCGTTTTCCTCCAATTGAATATTGAATGTGGACTCAATGTGTGATCATTCCATTAGTATTAACTGTTCCATCTGCGTTTCTGACTCTAATTGGTTTTTGCAATTTTTCTTTTAGTAACTTGGTGGTTACTTCTTCATCAATAAAATTCCCTTCTGCTCCACAGTCGATTAGAGCCGAAGTTTCAGCAGGTAAATCAGACATCTCCACAGAAATTGAAAGGCGCTTCTCATTATTCGATCTTACTATTACAGAATCAAGTGCTAACTGTGAATGTCCATTTGTTATGGAAGTGCCAACCACTGTGTGACGCTTCTGGGTTAAAAACCCTCATTCTCGAGTTCATTGAGAAGACCTTCTCGTTCATCAGCCTTCATTCCAGCAAGGATCGCTCTGATGCTTGCAACTGGATCATCTTTCTTTTCCTTGGGCGCATCTTCAGGGATGGATCTGATCCCTTTATTCTGAAACAATGAGGAGGACCTGAAGGAGGTGTTTGAAGTAGTGTTTCGTTTCGGACAATTTTTTGAAACATGTCCCTGATTTCCACATCTGAAACATTTCCCAGTTTTCATGTACTCCTCCTTTTGTTCATCTGTCAGATGTCCAGTGGGCATAGCATTAACTGATCGAGTTGATCCGCTCCTAGTGTTTGTGTTTTGGTTAAAATTGGAGTGGTTCCCTTGTCCTGGTTTTCGCCCAAGTGCTCGCATCATTTCCCAAGCGCCATGAAGTTGTTCTGCCTTCTCATATGCTTCTTTCATAGATAAAATGTTTGCTTCAAGGATTTTTGTAGCGATGCTTTCAGGGAGTCCTTTGACAAAAGCCTGGAGCTGCGCAGTTGTTCCTTTCAAGCCTGAGGTACCAATCTCCATGCGGAATTTTCTGATATATTCAGGGACTGAAACATCACCCCCTACTCTGAGATTGGCTAGATTGTTCAGCGCTCTGAGAGCGCTATTAACTTCACCCCAATCGGCTAAGAAACACTTCTTGAATTCTGCCCAGTTTGTCCAAGTAAGGGTTGTTTCTTCTTCTTCATCTAGTTCGTCCTTGATTAGGACCTTCCAATTGTCAAGTTCCTGCCCAAGACAGGCAAGAGTGAATCGAATCTGTTTCTGTGCTTTGCCTTTATAGTTATCATTGTTTAAAACAAAGTAATCTTCAAGGCTTCCAATAAAAGCCTTTGCTTCGGTTCGTTTTCCTGTAAAAACACGCATAGGCTGCGGTTTGATATCTCCTTTAGAGGCAGGTGCTGCTGCGTCAGATGCCATTTTCTCTGTTTCTTCTTTTGGATCAGTAGGTTCTCTTGTTTCGTCTTTCTTCTTTCCTGATTCTGGATCTCCAAATAGATTTGCTTCGATCTGTTTCTGTTCTTGGAATTCTATCCAAGGCTGTAGTTCTCCTTCCTTAAGCGCATATCGCTCTCGTCCTGCGATATCAGCAAGGTTGAGATATTCGTTCCACCAGGAGAGTTCTGGTTCATCTGTAGGCAGTTTGAATAACGAATGAAGTTCTTCTTCGTGTTCCTCGTTTATCCAATCAATCCAAACGTTGTCTGGGAAGGCGTCCTCTTGTCCTTCAATGTAATCACCTTCAAAGAGGGATTCTGGTACTGGTTCGTTCTTCTTCTTGGTTCTTGAGCGGAAAAACCACCCTGTTCCTGTAGTCGATGGAAAGACTTCCCTTTGATCTAGATAATACTTTCATCTGAAATGGACAGAGCTGTTGGGGGGTCTGAGGGTCGAGGTTCTGGTATCAATGGTGTCTGGCTAGTGTGGAAACACTGAGCGGTCTGAGAGTTCCAACTTGTGTTAGGATTGATGCTCTCAACACAGTTCATTTTAAGTCAACAGTGGCAAGCAAAGTCTCGGTCTGCTCCCAGCCTACTGGACAAGTTTTGGACACTAAGTCAAACGATGACAAAGGTCAAATAAACAACGAGCTCTAAAAGATGAGAGCGAGGAGTTTCGTTCAGAGGTTGAGAGAATTATTTGATTAAGTTGGAACTGAAGTCTAGCTACGTTACAAGAGGGTTTATATACATAAAAGAACAAGAGAAATATAAAAGGAAACGTACAGCTAAATACCCAAGAAAGGAAAAGTGAAGGTAAAATAGCTAAAGGAGATGAACGTCCATGAAATGTATAGTAATGGTTATGTAATAAAAGAATCCGTCTAACGAAAGGGAAAGAAATTGTAACAGCTGTGGGTTCAATCCCCTTAGCTCCAGATCATTATTAATTCAACACGAATGGCACACCACAGCCACAGCTTGGATGCTAATATGATTGCTGTGCTGTAGGATCTTTCATGGTGAATATACAGCCAAGGCGTTGGCCTGTATATGACTGAGATTGTTCTTGTGGTACCTCTCCTCAGACTGCTCACCTATACACACTCCTCCACAGTTCAGTTTTGGGGGTCTTTGCCATTCCCCACAGCCTGAGTCAAGTCCATTCTTTTCTTTCTCACATCCCTGTCCTTCATCTAGCCCCAGAGGAGCAGTGCTGATCATGGCTACTTCATGCCATGGTGCTTTTTGCCAGGCATCTTGGGAACTTTGCCTACACCTGACAAGCCCAATGATGTGAGCTATTTAGTGTGGGACACATTCAGCACAGATAACCATTAATTCAACACAGAATGAAGACAAGCAACATTCAATTATATCAAGGACATTACATGGCTATGGAAGACAGTGGGCTCTAGTTATAAATGCAAAAGCACTCAGTAGGGAGTTTATGTCATCAGATGATCATCCATCCAATCACCTACATTTGCTCTGTGATCTGGCACCAAGTCCATGTCATTTGCCTGTTGCAAGCTAAAATTCATAGACATTCAGATGGTTGCCATGTACTTACATTGTTCAAGATGTTCTCAAGATGCTCTGCATGTGTTCCATCAAACTGGCCCAATGGCAGCACACTTGCATAAATCTGAACATTCTTCCAAGTGTTCCCCAGTTTATGGCTATTTCGACTTGCCACTGCATTCCCCAAGTGTGGGCCTATCATGACTAGGTGCCAATTGACATTTGTTTTATGATTCATCCCTTCATAGATCTCATTAAGGCCATCTGTTGCAGATTTATGCTTTCTGCTTATTGTGTATTGTAGTGCCCAAACATTGTTGCCAGAGCGAATGATGGCATCAACACCTTTGAAATTTGACTTTATTGGTCGCCAGTAGAAATCAAATGGCTCCTGGACATGCTTCAATGCAGTGGAGCCTGCAATCATTTGAGCAGGCACAGGAATCCTGCAGACTGTGCCATCAAGCCTATGTGCCTCAAGTGGCTCACCTGCAGGTTGGGAGAGGCAGTTATGGGCATAATCCTCAAATAACCATCCTCCAGCAGTACAAAAAGACAGATGAGTGCTGATCATCCTGAAAAAACTATGTTGTTCAGATGCTGCCTGGCGGGACATAGCTAAGCCAAAGATTCGACAGAGATATGACGTTGGGATCTCCAAAGTATGCACTCCTCGTGACATATTATCCTTTGGCCTGACAGTAAATATTTTGTTAGAGGAAATATGGCCAGTAAAATTCAAATTCTCGAGATCCAGAACAACTGTTGAGAAATTACTTGCAAGTGTGGTGGCCGCAGTTTTGATATCACGCTCATATGTATCCTTCTGGTCACTCTCACAGAGGATGTCAATGATGATCCTGGGGCTCGGTCCATATTTCTCAAAGATGTCTTTGCCTTTCGAAACCTCAAGATTCTTGAGAGTGCTGGCATGAATAGATCAGTGGAATAATGGTGTATTAAATGATACCACACACAGCAATGTTTGCAACTCCTCCAGAGACCACACGTCCATGATGTACCTACGAGCACTAAGGTGTTTTACCCAATTCTTCCAACCAATGGAATCTGGCGAGCTCGTGTGTATGACGTGGAATACCGGCTGCCGGAAGGCCACGCAAAGGCCACGTCGACTTGATGTATCGGCATCAGAAAGTGCCCAGGTACCTTTTGGAACATGACTATCTCTTGTTTGACGCAAAGCTACACCTTCCTGATTGAAGAGGGCGTATTCCTGCTCATTGATCTGGAAAGCGACGGGACTCCGTTCATGGAGTAGACGGGCCAAAACGTAAAATAAGAACAGAGTCTTTCCTATCGAGGTAGATCAGCCAAACCCATGCACTCGAGAGTCGACGACGCACCGATTCCAGGTTGGCCTGTGACTAACGTCGCAGACCTCCGCCATTCCATGGTGGGCGCAAGCGTTCTACTAAGAATATAATCGTATGCTAGGACATACTCGTTACGGACGAGGAGGATATTATCCGGACGAATATTTAGATTGAGGCTGCCGAAAAGCCCAAGATCAAGAATTGAGCAGGCCATTTCACCTCTGTGGACAATCCGATCCTGGCCCCACAAATGCCTGTAGAGGTTGCAGAGATCATCGAGTGTTTGACTGGGGACGCCTAAAAAGTTATGAGTTGCTGTATCTAGATGTCGGATCCGCTCACTAGATTTGAATAGAAGAGAGCTGAGGTTAGATTTGTTAGACAAGCTTGTGGCTTTGAATGACATAGCGGAAGGAAATAAATCAGAGCAACGGTCGAAAGGCAAAAATGGAGCATGGGAACGATCGATCGATAAACCATAGAGATCGTACAAAGGAGGCTCACCAGTAGGAGGAAGGTCCACCACAATGTGAATGTGGTTTTCAACAGGGAGCTGCGATTGCGGAAAGACAAACGACATCTTCTGTGTTGGGTTCGCCAACTTCTTGGCAAACGTCCTCACATCTCCCCGCGACCCAATACGCTCCTTGAGATTACACGCTGGTTCCACAGGTTCCGGGTCATTTAGCTGGTAAGATAACTCAGATATCACAATAGAATGCGAGTGGATAATAACAATATACCTTCCAAAGCACAAAGGTGGGGGCAGCGACATCACGAAGAACCATTTCTTCCTTGATAGCCTCCTTCAAGTCATTGACATCGGTGTCAGGATGAACGGACATCTTGAACGGAATCATGTCGTTGTGCAAGGCTGTAGCACACCAAAATATGAGAGTCTCTATGCCAGACATCAGGGAGGGGCGAAGGAGGGATCAAATGATTACATCAGCGACCTTGTCGCGTGACTCCTGTTACAACACTGATACCAAATGGACAACCGCAGCCGCAAGCTGGTCCATGGCTACCTCGCGGTGCTTGTTATGACAAAGGTAATAAAGTGGTTCCTCCTCTCCCAACCCCTCCCCCCGGCTTCAGCTTTGCAACCCAGCATCGTTGCTTCCGAGTCATGTCCGTGTGCCGCCGCGGCGATTCACGTTATAAAAAAACACATACTCTAGGATAGACCATGAAGCATATACCGCAGACAACCGGATCGATAGATGAATAACGAGAAGAAAGCAAAAGATTTACATACATGTTTTCGTGCTGCCAAGTGATTAACGATTCATGTCGAGTCAGACCTTTTGGATCAGTTGGACAAAAGCAGCGAACGACGTTCTATTACATGGTCAAAAAATCTCGTGATAAGACTCTATTGGATTGGCACGACCCACGGGCAATGCAAATGCCCAATTATCGATGATATACGCCTCGAACTCGGTTTTACTTCCCTTGACAAGTTGGTACACATAGTCTTCCTCTCTGTCATCCCTGCGAAGACGAAAGAAAAAAGAAAAAAGTCACTAATGTCATCCGTAACTTATGGGGAACGTACGGATGGATGAGCTTAAACTTATCCTTGTATCTTTTTCTAGCTTCTTGTCTGAGGCTGACCTGCTTATTTTCCGAGATTTGATTTGGCTTGACGGGGTCGCCCATGTACTTCGTAACCAGGAAATAGTCCATGCAAATCTCATCTGGCTCCAGTGGTGCGCAGTTTATGTATGCCCATACGATAAGCTGATCAACCGCTTTTTGGCCGATAGCCTCGTGTTCGATGGTGCGAGCGCTTTGGACGGAGTGTACCCTCATGTGTCTGACAGTAGCTGGGAAGCCTCTAATGTTCCTTGTCAAGCGATAATGCATCAAGAAGCGGCTAGTGCCACCCATCTCGATTTCTTCGCCTAGGTTATTTTTTACTGCAAAATAAACACACTCATTACGAGGGCTACATCCGTTCCCGAATTTTTGGATTGGTGGTCTGCTAGGTTGTGACGTGAACCTTGCATATCCCCAATCAATGAAATGTGCTGTCCAAGATCCAGAGGTGATGTATGCCGGCCATCCTGTGGATGGAGTATGCTCGAACACCGTATTTTGTTCGGTCACGTCCCTTGCGAAGAAATAGTTGACGTAACGAAATGGTCGGGGCAAGAAATAGACACTTACAAATACCGAACTCCGAAAGCGTTCTCGTAGAAGGCGATTAACCCTTTCGTCATGTCTGGTATTTTACGCTTATTCAAGCCTTTTTTCACCGCCTCTTCCTCTGTCATACCCATGTACGGCATCACGATACAGTATGTGAGCGGGTCCTTCATTAAGCCGAACGTCTTTAGCTGGCCAACAGCACGAAGGTATGCTAGCTCAAGCATCACCCAATCCCGACCCATCTGCGTATTCACCTTCACGAGTTTTAGGACAGCCGGGATGTGCGTATCGCCGTCGGGAAAACCGCCCGGAATCTTGAACACACTGCCGGAGCATCCACTTCCGATAAAGCACTGATTTATCATTTCGAAATTACTGTGCACTCTTTCCATGGCGGCCTCGACGGGCCCCTTCGTGACATCTGAGTCGGGTGGGATTAAGATTTCAAGGGGCGTCATTTACCTTGCCATTAGTACTCCGCGAAAACAATCTTGTTGGCGGGTAGCTCTCGTTGTAATTGGCCAGCGCTCCGAGCCTAGTACCCATCTCCATTGTGTCTTGTGACGCGCACAGGAGCGCAGAAAAGAGGACAGCATTGAATAAATAGAGACGGATGGTAGGCATGTGAGGCTTCTGGGATTTGAAGGCCTACTCGTGGAGGTTATCTTTTATACGTAACCCGAGTTTGATGTGTTTTAGCCACCTTGCAACATACATCAACCACCTCACGATACACATGCCGAATGCAACCAACGGTTGCATCATATACCTGTGCTTCCCATCACATCTTCGTTGATATGATCTTGAAGCTTGAAGACTTGAGTCTTCAATTACCTATAAAAACGGATGATAGACATGTAAAATTTCTGAAACCAGGCCGACCCAAGCACTGGCAGAGACCGCTTGCGAGGTGAAATTTTATCTTTTATCTCATGCGTGACCTCAGGACTTTCGAGTCGCCACGTTGGTTGTTGCCTGTTACGCGTCACGATAGTCACGGCCGGAAAACCTGTTCAGCTCAGCTGCATTGGCGTATCCTCATCTGGTATCTCCGTGTCCCGCTCTACGCTCTCGAGATTGCTGTCATCCTGTTCTACAAGAATCTGTGATCTAGTCACCTTATCTGACAGAAGGACGAACTTGTTCGTGTGTACTTGAAGGGGGCCGGAGATATTCTTTATACGAACCATCGTTTACTGACATGGGGCATTTCTCAAATACATGTTCTAAAAGTCAGTTTTGTAACACATAGTACTCTACGAATCTGGTTATGTCACGCCGGGTAGTATCCCGCTGCTCCTGAACTACCGATCACCCGGTTTTGGAGGATGAAAACGAAAAATGTTCGAAAACTGGTCAAAAGACATAGAAATGCATGACTATTTTTTCAAAGACGAGTACGGAGCCTCAGCACAGCTCCTGCTTCCACATGATCCTACGTCTCCTTTCAGTCCCCCAATCAATCACGTTTGTCCCTGGGACAAAGTCTTCAATGAAAGTCGCATCAGCCCTTAGCCATTCGCGTAGACAAGCAAGCAATCTATGACTTACCTTTACCGATCCACTCCACCGTGACTTTGTGCTTCCCGGGCGGGACGAACACTCCTACATGACTCCACCCGCCGTTCACACATTTGTCTGCGTTAATTCCACAGTCCTCGTACAGGGCGAGATCGAAATTGCTCGAAACCTTCTTCAACGATCCATCGACGAACACGCGGAAGCGCATATCGCGTACATCTGCATCGACGAATCTGACCCACCTTGAGCCCGTGTGCGAAAGCGTGTTCGTGAAGGGTAGCGTCTGGTTGTCCGGGCCGGGAAGCATCGTATATACCTCCCACGGCCGGTAGTGTCGCGGGTACCAGCAGGTGCGCCTAGCCACAAAGCGACCGATGCCTATTCGAAAAATATTTAGCTAGGCAGGAACGTACCAGGGGCCTGGAATCGCTCACCGAGTATTGTGGAATAAAGGATGACGATGGCGATGACGACCAGAATGAAATCGCAAGCGTGGCGAATGATGGATATCGGGCGCGGCCGCTTGACTTTTTTCTTGTCCGACGGAGGCTTGGGGCTAGGGGGATGATGAAGATTAAGTCAGGACCAGATATGCGGCATAATTTCCTACCTTTTGTACTGTTGGTGTAAAAGTTAGTCAATCAAGGGCGAAGGCATAGGATAGTTTGACTGA
This sequence comes from Amanita fuliginea, assembly GCA_023014435.1. NCBI lineage: Eukaryota > Fungi > Basidiomycota > Agaricomycetes > Agaricales > Amanitaceae > Amanita > Amanita fuliginea. The sequence goes on along the minus strand of JAEBUQ010000015.1, from coordinate 1,877,513 downwards.
CTGAAATCAAAGCAGACCGTACTCCGGCTACGCGTTCGATTTTGATGTCGTCTAAGCGGAAGATGGCCTTGAAGATCTGAGAAGCGTATTCAAGCAGACGTTCACAGTGTGACAGGGAAAAGAGTATACTTCAGTCATCGTCTATGGAGGAGTAATATCAACATCCACTCTCATAAATGAAGGAAAGAGATAAACTAACCATCTCAAGGAATTGTTCGTCGAGGAACTTGAACAAACCGGGACCATGATAAACCTTGGTGTATCTTCCTGGATCAATATCTTCGGGCTGGAAAGAGATGATAGAAAGCACCAGTGGTAAGCATTAACACATACCTCGCGTTCTATTGCTGCGGCGATGTCGAAAGTAATCTTCTGGCCTTTGCTAAGAGAGAGCGACGAGCCCCCTTCTCTATCCAGCACAGTATCCCTTGCAACGTGGCGAGTCAACGTATCAATTTGCGGGTTTAAGCCTGTCATGTCTTGTGAGTACGCTGAACTTGCAGTGTAACGATAGCCCTTACGAAACGATTCACGTATGTATCCCATGACTCTGCCGTTCACCTCTGGGCCTTGAGTTGCTAGGTCATGTAACACTTGGCGCTCTTCGGCACGCCTGGCGTCAAGATAGAATCTGACCGCCCCAGCACATACTGCTTCACGTCAGAAAAGATCGTCGAATGTACAACTAAGCTGATGACTGACTGCGCGCAAATTTAACGGAGGTGAGTACCGCGAATTGGAGGACGTTAGCGCTTAGTACTTTCTTGTCCAACTGTGAGGCAGCAAGACGTGCGAGGAATCCATCGGCAGAACTGTGTTCTGGAGCTTCACCCAAGAACAACTCCAGCATCAGCTCCGCAGCTTGATCCGACGTGCTCTGCGGAATTGATGTCGGTTAGTACTGGTACTGGAGTGAGTAACATCCGACACACCTGGGCAGATGGATCCGCATCCGCTAGTTCCATATTGTGCAAGATGATATCTGAGATAGTTTTCGCAGTGTCGAGCGCCCGGTTGAAGAGTGCGATGCGATCTTGCGGTTCTTCATTCCCAAATATATAACTAGAAGAAGGGTGGTTCAGAGCCCTGAGGGTGAAAAGAGGTCAACATACTCGTCGAGATCGATTAGCATGTCATAAATTTCTTTCTCTGTATATCCGGAGAAGCCATGCAATGGTATACCACACTGCAGTTAGAGCTGAGTTAGAATTTCATAAAACAGAAGTCTCAGAACGGACGAGTTGCTCTGCTGCCCAAGTCGCCATGACAACATTAATCACATCCGAGATAAGATCAATTTGACATCGTGTATCGTCGATTCTGCGAAGCATGACGCATTAGGAAAAGATGACGGGAACGGCGAGTGGGTGGTGCTAACCTGTTTGAGTGCCTCTTTATGAGTCTCTCTGTTCTCGCTCTGAAGAACTCGCCAAATCTGCCCAACGCTCCGGAATCCGGGATCACACATTTAAGCATCTGCCGACAGCGGGTGAGAAAGCGAACCATTATAAAAGGGAACCCGAATGTACCAAGAAATGGTGGTCATCGTTTCTAATCAAACAATCATCAGCTCCACCGTGAGAACAAGGCACTTCCGCGACACTCACATTTGTGCATTATCAAAGTCGAGCAAGTGACTATACGTACTAATTAGCAGAAAATTGGAATCGTACATCTGAGCTCTTACCCATATCCACCCGTCACCTTGCGCACATCATTCCCAAAGGGTGAGGGATATTTCTGTGGATCACCAAGAACAGCAAGAATCGAGGCAAGGTCCCGTAAGGTATCGACATGAACGGAGCCTGGTTTATCGAAATCGTAATCCCTTCCTGTGGAGCCGAGGGTTGACAGGTTTTCTCTCGTCTTTGTCGGAACCGTGAATGGGAAGAGCCCATAGATGTTGCTGTATTGGTAATGGTTGGGAAGATTACGAAGAAGTACTAAAGAAGCGCATGTGCATCATCAGTATTTACCAATGTAGATATACCCACACTTCGGAAGAAATGCGCCAAAGCCTCCGTTGTTAGGATTGGGGACTAATTCTTCGTAACCCCAATTGGTGAGCGAGTCGCCTGGGAACCTACGTCAAGACAGACAGAACATACAAACCAAGACACGAACGCACGCGTAAAACCTTCGCTAAATTCGGGGTCACTGCGAACCAAGCTCACCTACAAAGTCACTCGTCAAATTGCATAGATCAAAATCGCGGAATTCAAAGAACGAACGATGTCGACGATGAGTGCTTGCGTCTAATTAATAAATTCCATGAATGTGTTTGGTTTATAACAAGGAGACGGAACGACGTTACCATCGTCTCCCCAAGGCAGAAACCAGGACCGCTCGGGGTCTTCTCCCCGCGAAGGCCAGGCTACATTGAATATGTAAGACTTTTGAGCGGAAGTTTCTGCTAAAGGACGTACATAAAGTTCCAACCTATTGATATTGCCGTACAGCTGTCGGGCGGCATTCGCGATTTCTGGTATTTGGCACCACTCATTGAAGTCATTGTATGCTTGATTGGACTGCATAAGAATAGGGAAAGTAGTCACGCAATGGTTGCGGGTTTACCTGGTAGTCCAAGCAACCTTCGGAATTCATTAAACGAGCAGACTCCCCATGTGCGTGCCTGTTTGATTGACGCAAGCTCGAGAAGCCTCATGGAGGCGGGTACGCTACGAGCTTGCGACGCATGTGCGACGGACTCAGTAGTGTCTACCAAGATATTCGCCAGCTCATCGTCGTTGAAGCGACTGGTCTCTTCATCGCGTTCTAGCCTGGATAAGGGAAAGGTTTGGTAGCCGTACCCAATACGAGCTGGTCAAACCGGACGTACCCGGCACATGCACGCAATCCCTTGTTTGTAACAGCATAACTTCCAAACGATTTCAAGAACTCTTCAAGCACTTCTGGGTCAGACTCGTCCTATTCATAGGATAGTTAGCCGCATGTACATGACTGGCAATAACGACCGAGATAAATTACTTCTGGATCGATTCCTAATTGTTCACCCAGGACACTCGTGATATAGTCCACGTCTCCCTCGGACGACAGTGCTTGCCACTGTGAGATTGTTATGGTCAACGTGTAATTAGAACGAAAAACAACACGAACATTATAAAGGAGATTAAACTCGACACTAATTGGATGGCTACCATGTTCCTCCGATTTGATGTCCTGTGGACGCACTACATGTCAATTGATATACACTGATGGAAGAAGGGTCACTGACTTTGAACAAGTCGATCGAGGAATTTCCCTCATGGCTATCCAGACCAAGTAGCCCTTTCAGGAAGTCGTTAACGACAATGCTACGGAATAACCCGTAGTTGATCTACAAGAACGTCGTCACGGGAGATTATGACTCCATCGAATTGACACGTACGCGGCGGGCAAGATTGAAGATTTCGTCATCTTGGGCCTCCAAGGCACTTTCGTCATCTTTGAAATTGGCAGGATCAACCCAACTTCCCGTTTCGTTCTCTTTGTAGAGACGTCGTGCGATATGCTAAGCTCGCTCCTGCGTCAGCGAACATACAAAGAAAAATCGACGTACATTATGGTTACGGTTAAACAAAACCAGAAGAACGGATACGCCTCTGGGTAAGAAAAGAAGCCGTTCTTCTGCTTCAGAGAAAGCGTCGGGCAACAGCAACCCAAGGCCCTTATTGTAATCGCGAACGTCTTTGCTATCTTCCTCGCTCAAGCCATAAAGTGGCGCGAGATCCAAGAGTCCTGATGCTTTGTTGTAGTTCGTGTCCTCGAGATCTGGATAGGATATGCAGAGCTAGGAATTCATCGATGGGATTGCACAATTCCGCAATGTGGTCATGCGACTGACCGAAATCAAGCATGCAAAGGCAAAAAGAAAGCTGGAAATTCCAGCCGGGTGATCTGTCCTCTGTTTGTAAGGGTTAACCGATAATAATCGAGGGCGGTCTACTAGAGACGTACCGCTTCGGCTGTTAGAAGATTTGAAAATACGTTATTGAGGTCGGGAACGTTGGCATTGGGGTTCTGGACCATTCGTGTGTATGGACTTCTCGCATCGTCTGTGCTCTCCGCGAGCTCAGTTGGCGTAGCCCCTTGCACCGCACCACACACTGCAAGGAGAGTTGATAAGAATGTTGAATACATAGCCAATAACACAACGGACAAATCTGGAGGCACGCGTCATCGACAGTCTTCCTTTGCGGAGAATCAGGCTTGAGACCTGAAACCGTCGAATTGCATTGGCGAAACTAAATATCGAGTGGTAAAGCTCGTTCAGGGTAGCAGAATCTCGAGAGACGACTAACTGCTCTTATTTTTTCACTCATGCTCGCATTTGGGGCTAGAGCCAGGAAATTATCCTGAATGATGTTGTGAGTGCGCCGAGAGATGGCAGCTAGAGATCAGCATACTATGGCTTGTTGATCGACTTGTGGCTCGGGAACGGGCAGAGGATCTTTCTTGACATCTTTGTCGCGGCCCAGAGACCGACGAAGCAAACGAGAAAACGAACTCATGGTGCTGGGGAACTGCTATCAGCAGCGGTTGGCGGTTGGGAAGGTCGAATCAATGAGCAAGCCAGAAATTGTCTGTATTTCTGGCGGACATACCTTTCCGTTTGTCACCGTGGTCTCGTAGTATGGTCCGGAGATGGCACTAAGTACATCTAGGCAAGGTGTCTTGTGACAGCACCGCGGCGAGACCCCAGATTTGTGATGATCAAGATGTTCTGCAAACCATATTTGACGGAGTGAATGAAATCGGATGAAGAACTACGTCAACCGGTCCGAACAAGATGCCGTGCGAACCGGTCGTTTCCCATGCATGTGTTGATGAGTTGCCAACAACTTGACTTTCTCTCCTTCTGCTAAACATATTCCCCCTTTCCCCAATCAGAATCTTCACATCGGAAGACCCCAGCGGTCGTGTGGTAAGTTCTCTTGTGCAAATTTAGGTGTCTAATGCCTATCTATCTGGGGATCGTGGCAACTAGTACTAACAAGTACCAGTGTAGTACCGAATTCGACATCCCTTCCTATCAGCCCCCCGGACTCGACTTCTCTGCTCATAGCGGCGATAGTCTTCATCACCGCCACCGAAATATGTGTAAAGATTTGGCCCTCTGACGATTCCAGCCTTGCGACAGTATAACGTGTGGAATGCGCTACTTCCAGTATTTTCAAAAATCTAATATTCGGAACCGAATGCTCCACAAGGCGCCACGGGATTGATCGTTCAAGTGACGCAGAATCTATCTGATTCTGATTCTCGCCATGACTGAAGCTTGAAGTAACATGTGGAACGTTTCTGCCTAGAAAAGCAGATTCCTTCTGGGGTCCTACGCGATAACGGTCGATCGTGTACGACATTATCATGGAAGGCCGTTATCGTGCAAAGATCATCAAATCTATGTGCGATAGTAGTATGACATGGCGCAGATAAAGCGGTATGTGCTAGTTCTATTTCCAAAACTCTATTAACCGAATACTCTAGAGAGCGCCAGATGCATCGTTCCCAAGTTTAACATATAATCTAGTTCTCGTCATCTGCGTAGAAAAAGCGGATCTCACTTGTGGCTTCGCCTTCTGGGTATCCCGGGTCCGACGTGACAACGGTCGATTGTGCACAACAGCGTGGAAAGTCGATATCGTGCAGGGATCTGGGGTTCATCTTGGAACGCTGTTCTCAGGCGCAGATAAAGTGGTATGTGGTAGTTCCATTTGAAAAAATATAATAATTGAATACTCGGAAGGGGACTCGGAAAATCAAAGTTAGTAAAATAATGGCTGGAGTATTCAATTCTCATTCTTTTTGTTAGGAGATCTCCAGTTCGATCGACAATACCTTGAGAAGGAAGCGAATACCCGATCACTGACTCCACCTTCGCATCGAAAAACGGCCTCCTCGAGCTCCCCACCCACTTTTCACCCCTCGTAAACCCTCAAAGGACAACATTCCCGATGTCGGCCAAAGGTCGTAGACTGGTTTGCTGTTTCGACGGCACCGGAAACCAATTTGGTGATGTGAGTATCCTACTAACTGCCTTCCTACCGCTATATGCTGAAACGATGTAACTTTTTGCGGGAATAGATTGTAACTCGTTCTTTGCTACTCGGACTACGACCTTCAAGCTCATGAATTCGTTTTAATAGAACACGAATATCGTTGATTTCTTCGCGGCCCTTACAAAGAATAAGCCCGATGAACAGCGTGTCTACTATCAGGTGCGAACTTGACGTTTTGAAAGCGACTGTGTTATACTTACCAATTTTACACAGACTGGAATCGGAACTTACACAACGCCTCTTATCGCAACGCCTATAATGGCGAAAGTTGCATCTCTCGCGGACCAAGCTGTTGGTGAGTGGGCTTGGTGCTTTCATTTGCCTCGACGATCGACGCCATGAAACAGCTTGGTATCTCGATGCACACGTCAAGGAAGGGTACGGACGATTACGACATTTGATTATACTCGATGCTGATGAGTCGCCCATAGATATGTATTTCTTATGCAGAATTACCTGTACGTTTGGATTGCTTAATCATGTTCTTTTAGCTAACATTGTTTAATCAGTCCAGGAGATCGAATTTGTATCTTTGGATTTTCCCGCGGAGCGTATACTGCGCGTTGTCTGGCTGGTAGGTCATCAATAACATAGGCTCGTAGTGAGCGCCGATTTACGACTTTCTTTATGTAGGCATGCTCCATAAGGTCGATTTCAAGATCTTTCTGTAGAATCCTCGCCAATATGTTTTTCAGGTTGGCCTGCTCCCCCCGCACAACGACCAGCAGGTCCATTTTGCATTCAAGTTATTCAAGCGTTCGGATAAGGTAGGCTGGAAACAAAGCGCAGAGTTCAAAAAGACCTTTACCTCGTTCGTATACTCTTTGCATCGTAAATCTACAACTCTGGTTAATCAGGTTGATAGTCACGACGTCAACATCGAGTTCGTCGGTGTCTGGTGCGAGCAACTACTCTCACTATAATCAGCGTGCGATGTTGATCTCGTTTCACAGGGACACGGTCTGCTCCGTCGGATTCATTCCGTACCAACTACCATTTACCAGCTCCAACTACGCCATCAAAACCTTCCGTCAAGCGCTCTCCCTCGACGAGCGCCGTTGTAAATTCCTTCCGAACACTTGGAATACCCCGACTGCGCGCGAGGCCACGTTGGGTCGTCAGCCCCAACCTAAGCCGCGTGATCCAGACGCGAAGGGGGAATGGGAGTACGTACCACCCGAAGAGGACATGACCGACGTCTTGGAAGTATGGTTTTCTGGATGCCACGCCGGTGGGTGTTTCCTCAAGTTTGAAGGACGGAGCGTTCCCCCCCGCGCTAACCTATAAACGCGCTGGGTCTGGCAGATGTCGGTGGAGGATCCACGAAAGAGCGCGTGCGACTCGCGCGGATTTCTTTGGCATGGATGATCAGGCAATGCCGGGAGACTAAATCGGGCATCCTTTTTGACGATGATGTGCTCCGAGAACTCGGAATTGACCCGAAGACCCTGGAGATTAGCGCTGATGTTCCCACGGAAAGCCCGAGCGCGGTAACGACAAAGCCGACGAGCAGCGGGAAATACTCTTTCGCCCAGATGTTTGACCAGCTCGTCGAGGCCCCGGCCTGGTGGGTTCTCGAAGTGATCCCTCTGATTCATAGTTACTACGAGCAGGGGCGCAAATATCGCTACGTCTCGTACGTGTCTTCCGACTTTTTTCCCCTGCCATTTCAATCCTCTCATTTTATGTTTGATCCAGGCGAAATTTCGGGAGGGGCCGCTACCTCTACCAGACGGAAGAAAATAAGATCAAAATCCATAATTCCGTGAAGGAGCGGATGACCGACCTCGAGTACTTGCCAGGGGTTCAGAATTTCCATGAGATTGAAGATTCTTGCGAGTGGGTCGACTGAGTGAATTTGAGATTTTAGTTCGTGACATTGTTGTACTCATTTCTTACTATGCAACGTTCAATGGTATGATATATTGGATTCATGATACGCCGAAAGTGCTCACTCAAGTAAATACACGACGAGAAGCCAGGTATAGAACAAATGAAGTATATGAATACATTCACTTATATAATGCGCGGACATTTGGCTGAACACCGCCAAGCAAGATACGCTTCAACCTATCCGACGTCATAGGTTTACCATCGTACAAGACCGTGTCGACTATACTCTTGATTGGCACGACGGATCATAGTCAGTGAGAGACGAAGATGAGAAGTAGTTACGATGGACTAACCCCTATCTTTCCGGCCATAATATGGGTAAGTTTCGCCGTCGCTTGTGAGTCGTTGCCAATCTGTACGATCTGAACGCCGACGTAGTTGGGATGATGCTTGCCTGCTTGGAGGCGTGCCCAGGCATTTTCTAGGACAGGCTTCGGGTCGTCATCTGTGAAAAGAGTTGAATTCAGGGACATATCACGACTAGATGGGCTCACCTGGAACCCCGTCAGTCAGTAGAATGATATCAAATGGTTTGATGTTTTTGTATTCCGGTTTCCCAACTGCAGCGTTGAGCTGATTTATACATTCATCAAGAACCCTCTGAAGGCATGCTGCTGTTGGAGTGCGTTCTGGGATTGTTGGTGCGACTTAAAATTAGGTGTGAGATGAGGCCAATATGAAGCTTACGGATACGAACACGCCAATGGGGGGGCTTGGCTCTGTCAAACACGTCCATTATAGACTTGGTTTCCTAATAATAATAAAAGCATGTAAAAAAAATAGGGTCACCGAAGAACGTATCTTATACGTACTTTCAAACCGCGATGGATCAGCGTAGAGTTGAGGAAACGCATGTCGATAGTATTCACTTTGATTTGGAGCGCAAAATTCGCTATAGGCTCCAACGCAGATCGTGTTTCGTCCCATCGTCCATTGGGAAATCCGTAAGTGGGATCCACGACCATCTATGAGCATTATAAGGTAGGTGTTAATCAACAAAAAGACTAAAACATACTGATGTCGAGTCATCGATGACGAAGATAACGTTATAGTTGCTGAAGTCGGCTTGAGGTGATATAATAATGACAACGGTGAACATAAGCTTACTACAAGTATTCGTTCATTTCCTTGGGACGTGGCTTCGCACAGGCAGGGTGTCCTTCATTAAATCCGGGTGGTGCAGGAGGCGGAGTCATGTCAGCCGGTTTCACAGGTTCCGATGGCGGAGGAGGAACTTGGGGCTTTTCTGGAATTTTAGGCTTTTCTGGAGTCACTTTTCTCGGGTTTACGAGCTTCTTGGCGATGTTCTCGATGTCTCGTTTCCCATCCGGACTGGCCAGCCATGTCTTAAAATTAGTTTCAATGTCCTTAGAGAAGATGTCTACGAGTTCCCATTTCAAGTCGAAGGAGGGATCAACACGAACGTATCCACTGCAAAAACGGCGTTTTAACTTCCCAGCTGCGAGAAGCACGGCAGATGGTGACCTACCCGGTCTTTTGAACCTGCTGATCGACTTCGATTGTTTTTGCTGCCTGCTCCAGAACTCTCTGTACAACGACAAGCGCAGCATCAGTTGAGCTGGGTATAGGATAGTTCGACAGTAGCAATGGTATCTGAGGCTTTGCATATTTTGCATCGGCGCGGGTAGATTTTACATCCTTCACGGCGATATATGAGAAGCCTTGTCCGATGCTAACAATGACTCCGGGAGATTCAGGCTTCCATGCCTTTTTCGCCCAGTCATTTGCCTGGGGTGTCACATTGATGCTAGTTGGGCCCGGATCGCTGTAGGATTCTTGCTTCCCTTTGTTCTGAACGGTGAGAGGGGATACATAAATGGCGGCAGCTGTTGTCATTCGAGCCATCTCCCAGACTCGCCAGTCATAGGCAGCAGGTTTTTCCGATGAGAAAACTAATCGGGCAATGCTAGTGCCGTTCCGCATAGCGAGAACACCGGTCTAGATAGTTAGGTCAGTCCCAGGTGCGTTTTGGACAATCGGAACGTCGCTTACTGTCGTGGAGATAGCCGGGTTCTTGGTACCGAGCGAAGAGAATGCAAGGTCTGAACTTCCACCATACTTGGTCACGAGAGCTTGGAGCTCAGCCTCGTAGGCACTTGGATCAAGTAACGGCTTCTGCTTAGTCACAACGTCAAGAAAGGCATTCCTGTCTGTTCCGAACAGCTTCTGCCCGAGGTTTTTGTATTCCTGAATGGCTTGAGTGCAATCCAGACCAAGACGGCCGATTAAGACAGCAATGAGGCCACCGGTCGATGATCCAACTATGAGGTCAAAAATCTCGCAAGGGCGCAGAGGGGGACTGCCTGGAGCGCGACAGATGCGATGGGCCTCGTCTGTAATGGCTTGAATAATCAATAGACATCCGAGGCCACGAAACCCGCCCCCGTCGATAGACAACAGACGTTTTCCTGAAGCTGAAGACGATGGTTGAGATGCGTATGACGGGAAATGCAACAGAATACACACGTGAGGGCTCGGACATGTGTTGGGGAATGGCCAGTGAGGGACCCTACGCCCAAGTTGGACGCGCGTATATCAAGGGAACACATGAAAACGGAGACGGCTAGCTTGTGGTTTCTCTGAGCGTTACGGTAACATCGTCACGTGCCAAAGTTGAAGTTGACAGGAACCTGGCAGGATGCCAATTGATGATGGAAATCAATGGCCGCGTCCGGGCCCTCATGTAAGTTCTTTCCTTGATGGAGATATGATCATTTTAGGTCTTTACCTGTGAATGTGATACAGCGCAGACAAGACGGCCTTAAGTCAGGGTGCGTCACAGTCACTTTCACTTCTGATACCCCACTTCTGAAGATCTCAAATCTGAGTCGGCGATAGGGCATTTGCCGGGATGAAGTCGGTTCCTAACCGGTTTTCCCTTGGATGACATTTACATATTCAGATTGCGACGACACCGTACGCCGATTTAAGTCTTTTGACTCTCGGTTGGTCCTCAGTTGCGACACTGGTACTCGATGATCACCATCAAAAACCCAGGCCCCATTGTGTCTGATTACCTGAAGGACGTTGCGGAAAGCGTCTACTTGACCTTCAGGTCTCCACCAGAAGCTCCAGATGGATACTACGACTGGCAAGTTGACGAGGCTACCGAAACCAACCATGGACGGAAGGTCGTGGCTAAAGTGGTCGACCAGCTGTCTCCCATCCTTTCCCAAGTCCCAAAACCGAACACAGGGACTAAGGCCGCTGTGCGTAATTGTAGTTACACGTTCATGGTCATTGTGAGGCTCACTCTACCCGGAAAAGGCTGCTGTGAACAAGTTCATCCATCCCGAAGCCGTAAATGATCGTTTGGGCGGCGTAAGTCAACTGCTGTTTGCCATTGACGATTGTTGCTCATGATGATCAGTTTGAAGCCTTGCTCTCTGCCATGTCTATTGCCCCGCCCGGGAGGTTGAAGAAATTCTTGTCCGACAAAGCCGTCGGATCTCTGTACAACATCCTTCCTCACCCACCCGATAGCTATCTTGGTCCCAAATTCGCCTTTCGTCAAGCTGACGGTGGGCTGAATAACGTTCACGAACCCGATTTGGGCCGATCGGGGACACCCTATGCGAAGAGCGTTCAGTCCAAGAAATGCATTCATCCCAGCTCGCTACCTGACCCTGGCCTGGTCTTCGATACGCTTTTGAAAGCAAGAGATGTGCGCTTCAATCATTTCTCGATGTAGAAATATCATGTTTTACCTGCATCTAGCGTGTGGACCACCTCGGTGGAAACTCCTCACTTACATTCGCATTCGCGTCATTAGTCACCCACAGCCTCTTCAAGACTAACTTCCCCAATATCTGGCAAAACGACGCAAGTTCCTACCTTGATCTCAGTCCATTATATGGAAATAGCAAGTGACGCCAGTTCGAAGGCGCTTCTACTACTAACGAACTGATATTCCCCAGATCAGGAAGAAGTAAACTTGATTCGAGCCCCAGACAGCAACGGTCGCGGGCTTCTTCGCCCGGACACCTTTTCAGACGATGCACTTCTTTTTCTGCCCCCTGCATGCAGCGCGTTGTTGGTGATGTTCAACCGGAACCACAACTACATTGCAGAAATGATTCTCAAGTTGAACGAAAATAATCGCTGGTCCAATCCTCCGCCTACGGACGCTGCAAGGTTGAAGGTGCAAGACGACGAAGTTTTCGAGACCGCGCGTCTCATCAAGTAAGCTGCGGCTCTCTGGATCTTTCCGAGAGTTCACTGATGGTTTCATCACTTATATTAGCTGTGGTCACTTCATCTCGATCATAAGTAAGCGTTTAAATTTAAACTATTTTAAGCCCACGATATGACCCTTTCGGCAGTGAACGACTATGTTGCTGGATTTTTGGGATTGTCCGAAGGAAACGCTTGGAGCATGAACGCCTTCGATGTTCGTCATACGTTCCTATTTTTGGCACCCCGTATTAAGCTCGTATCTTCCATCTAGCCGATCCGATTCAGGGGTGGTCAGACCGTCTCTCGGGGAGAAGGTAATCATGTCAGCGTAGAATTCAATATACTCTACCGCGTACGTATTATTCGGGAAACTTCAGCACAAAATCTTTTTACTGATGTACATAGTGGCATACGACCATCTCTGATGTGGATGAGAAGTGGACGCAGAGCATGTTCGGAGGTATGCAAGCCTTCAGTGGTCGTTCGATGGAAACGGTTCGCTTGCCACAGCTTGCTCCCGTTTTTTTTTTCGCTGATATCTCTGCTTTTCACCCTAGGTGGAATTGAAGGAATTCATCCCTGGACTCTTGGGGGAAATCCAGAAAATCACTACGAAGAAGCCCCATGAACGGACATTTGCAGGGTAATCCTCGTGGCTTTCTTTACCCTTCCATGACTGATCCATCTATGCAGCTTGGCCCGTGGAGCTGATGGGAAGTTTGCCACTGAAGACATTGCGAAGATCTTGCAGGACGCTACGGAAGCGCCTGCTGGTCAATACCGTGCGCGAGGAACTCCGGGCGTCATGAGGCCCATAGAAATGCTCGGTATCTTCCAGGCAAGGAGATGGGGTCTCTGCACGGTAATTCATTTTTTTCGAGTTGCCACCGCTGTATTCATCTCGCAACGGTAGATGAACGAATTCAGATCGTTCTTAGGCCTTAAACGTGGGTTATTATGTCACCTGCATTCCTGTTTCCCTTGATAGACCGCGCTCTAGAATTTGACAGCTTTGAGGAATGGAATCCGGACCCGGAGATCGCGGTATGAGGTATTTCCACATGTTCCGTCTTGTTTTTCATTGAAACTTCGTTTAGGAAGCTGCTCGAAGGTTATATGGTCACATTGACAACCTCGAACTCTATGTAAGCCTCTAAGATTTGCCCTTCGAGGGACGCACCCTCATAGATTCGTCGTAGACTGGGCTTCAGTGCGAGCAACATATGCCATTGAGCCCCGGATTGCGCTTCTCTTGTGGTTATACGGTAAATTGCGTCTTCTTTAACCAATTCGCTTACTGATGAGCGTGAAGATGACCAGGGCCGTTTTAAGCGACGCTATTTGCTTGATTCGCGGAGACAGGTTCTACACGACGTGCTTTAGTCCCCAATTTTTGACGACATGGGGCTTCCAAGATGCTACCACGCGCCCCGAGAATGGAGCCTTTGACGGCCATTGTGAGTTGCACTTTGCGATAATCACGAAATAGTCTTCCTCAAAGGTCGCAGTACCCAAACTTCTCCTTCGTCACTTCCCCAGAAACTACTCGTTTAATAGCGTATACAGTAAGTCCAAACACACGTTACTCGCAAGTGAGTTCCTAACAACCAGTCAGCGATCTTCCCATTCTTTACTCCACAGAAAATGAAGCAGAGTCTTCGGAATCAGGGTTTAATTGATAAGCCCGGTAAGCCGTACAGCTTTGACCGTCCCAAGCCACCGCCTATCCCCAAATTTATCGACACTTTCACCGCTATCAACTTTGTTTTCAACGATCCTGAGAAATTTGTGTCGGGCTATAATCTTAGTGGCCTTGGAAATGGATACGGCTTCATGATGGCGATTGATGAAAGATCAAGGTAAAGATGACGAGGGAAAAGGAATACAAGAGCATGCTAACCTTCATATTCAGACATGACAAAGACAAGAAATTGGTAACCACGCTGGCCCTTACCGTTTATAACTTCTGAAGGTGTGCCGCAGGCCAAAGAAGCTACTTTCGGCACGACAGATTTGTTTAACAACTACGTTAAATGGTTCCGGGAGACGACCGTCAGTGAGCTCAAAGCACAAAGCTGGAAGTATGTGAGATTTCTCTTTTCTCAAACTAAGGCTAAAACGTGCCACAAGGGCTGGAGATGGAAAAATGTACGTTGACATTGTTGAGGTTATCAAGACCGTCCATACACGCTGGGCTGCCGACATACTGGTGATTTCTGGTCCATTTTTATTACCGACTCTCGATCCTCACGTCCTTTGTAGTGCGGAATCCCCCTAAAAACCAAGGATCACCCTCGGGCAAAATATACCGCGAACGAAGTGTTTGATATGTTTGCTGACCTTGTACGTGAATGTGAGGATTTCCGATACTTGGTCGCTAACCTCCTTTGTAGTTCACGCAAGTCAATGTTTTCATCCCTGCTACGTCCTGTTAACGCACAATCTTCAGGGCCTCTTTCCTCGGTCTCGGAGATAGCGAACGATTCTGGTCGTTGCTCGAGAAGGCGGGTAAGGCCAGTGTTGCGATACAAGGAATGGTCAGGCAATCAGTCCTCCGCGTGAAGGCTTCTGCGGCAGATGCAAAGAGAGAGACGGTTCGTGCTCTTTCCGTTTTTCAACCCTCGTCTGCGCTGACCCCCCGGCCCTCGAAGAACATCGTGAAAGATTGGGTTCGCGAAGTCGAAGACTATATTTGGCCGCCTGAAGAGACAGAGTGGTTCAAGTTTATCTCAAGGCTGGACTCGAACAATCGTCCAGTCAATGAACTTGTCGCAAACATTGTCGGACTGGCCAACGGGTCTTCGGTAAACCAGGCTCATTGTGCGTACCGTCTGTTTGATCGATTCGCTGTCGCTCATTGTGTTGCAGCTGTAATTAACGTCGTCGACTTCTACTTGGACAGAAAAGACGATTTTGCTATGATCAAGCAGATCATGAACGATGATCAATACACCCAGGTGCTCCAGGGGTATATCCGGGAGGCGATGAGTAGGTTTTTGTGTCTTCCGTTCAATGGCTGGGCCTAATTTGCGTGTCTCAGGACTCAACCCTCAAGTATATCCATATCCTGTCGGACGATTATCCGTACTAAATTTTTGATAGTTCACAGGCCTGTGGCGTGTCTCGAAGGTGGAAGCCACTATTCCAGGAACCAAGATCGTCGTCAAGCCTGGCGAACGTATCTGGGGTGGCTTCAAGAAGGCACACTTGGACGTAAGTATTGTTTTTTAATGGTATCTTAGCAGAGATAACGTGGTACCCTTGTGCAGCCGACCGTCTTCCCCAATCCCCAAAATGTCGACCCCATGCGCGATGCGGACAAGTACCAGCTGAATGGTGAGTGTGGAATAAACGACTGAAGAGCCACTAAGCAAAGAGTCCGTCCGTTCAGGGGGAGGGTTCCACTTATGCATTGGGGTCTCATTCGCGATCCAGGTCATTGCAGAAACTCTTAAGATTGTCTACGGCCTCAAGAACGTCAAACGTGCGCCTGGAGATGCTGGTCGACTCGTTGGGACGACGAAGATTTTCAATCTCGTCGAAGTAAGTACTTCAGGAATCATGTGAAACTGGGACTGGTGATTAATTTCAATGCTTCATAGACTAACCAATACATCAAGGCCGACGGAACCCTTACTGATTGGCCTGTCTCTATGATACTTTCGGTTCGCTTAATTTATTATCTTCCTGAGACGTACAACTAACAATTCATTTCTCAAAGTACGATGCAGAGTGAATGAAATCATCGAGTGTTGCCGTTTGCATTAGTCGTTTCATGTTCACCATTCGTTTTAGTAATGATCATCTGTCATGACGATAAAAGTCTTCACGGCCGATCCAAATGAGATGTACAAGCTGTGCCACAACGTGTACTGATGCAACGCCTCACTAATCCGAGGAAAACGTGCCTTTGGCCCATCTGATTTACTGCTTGCAACCTGTTAGGACTAGTTGTGTGAAGATAAATGATGCAGGATAGGACCCCAGGAAACCGGCCTAGGCCGGGCGAGCGCTCGACAGGCAGAATGTTCCATCAAATCCCCTTCGAGAAATAGGGAACGTGACGCGCGACTCAGGTCGTGACACGGCGTTTACGGAGTGCTTGAGCGTTCAATTGATTATCTACTTCGTGACTGCGCATTATACATCCACTGTACCCGCGAGCCACTGCGGCCCCTATCGCGGATCGACCGTCATCGCGTACCCTCAGAAAGCGAAGCCACAAGTTCGGAAATCCGCTTTTTCTACGCAGAAACATTCTACATGTCATGCTTCAATTAGGTTCTGCAATTGAATGGAAACCCCGTGGCGCCTTGTGGAGTATTCCGTTATTTTATTTATGGAACTAGCACATACCACTTTATCCGCGCATGGGAACAGTATAATCGTACTACGATAGGAGGTTAGAATCCCCGGATCTTTACACGATACAACTTCTATATGATGGTGTCGTGAACCTACATCGTTTGTTATCTTGTAGGACCCAAGATACCCAGATAACGAAGTGAAGTCCGCTTTCCCTACGCAGGAAAGTTCCACATGTCATGCTTCAATCAGGACGAGAATCATAATCAGGCAGATAATCTCATGAACCATAAATCCCATGGCACCTGTACATGTGGACTATCCAGTTTAGATTGTTGGAAATGGAACTAACACATGCCACTTTATCTGCGCCATGTCGTACTACCGTTGGAGATAGATGATGATCTTTACAGGATATCGACCTTCCATGATGGCGTACACAATCGATAGTTATCGTGTAGGATCCGGGATACCCATAAAGTAAAGCAACATCCACTTTTCCAAGGATAAAAGTTCCACATGTCATGCTTCAATCATGACAAGAATCAGACTCTGATTGAACGGCAAATCCCGTGGCGCCTTGTGGACTATTCCGTTATTACTTTTTTTTAGAAATGGAACTAGCACGTTCCACTTTATCCGCGCATGAGAACAGGCGCGTCCTACTACTGTCGCGAGACTGGAATCGTCAGATTTTACACGATATTTCGGTGGCTGGGGGACCGGAAAGGATGTGGCCACCATTGTTAGTACCGGATATAAACACTATGTCAGACGGCGGCGCCGCTGCGGACAGAGAAAGCATCCAGGAGGGGGGAAGAGCTGATGGGAATGTCCTCAAGGGTGTCAAATTCGTTAACCGTACTCGCTGGCAATAACTCAATTTGAGTCATAGATCGTATCGATCCAACCTTGATAGTCTGATAGTCGAGATACCTAGGTGGGCACCTATGAGAATACACAACAATTGGGGTTTTCCGATGTGGTGGTTTTGATGGTTTTGATTTGAGAAAACAATTTTTTATCTGTTCAGCGCAAGGCGAACACAGGACAGCTGCCAAAGTAGGTTGATTGTGAAATTCGATAACGCACAATCGACGCCATCAGGGAGAGGTTTTGGAGTCTTCAAGGGATTCTTCAACACGTGCATGTGAAAGGAAGAGGTTGATCGCGCGGCGTACTTCAAAGTAGGACAGTAGTTTTCCGTTCGGACAAGTCGGCTGACACGGATACGTGCGCCACCAATGAGTGCTTGATCTTTCACTAATTCACCCTCCAAATATGGTTTGTAGAACATCTGGTCTAGTCCATTGGTAGAAGATCGTAGGGACGAATCTGGGGTACATCTATCTTTCGATGACTGCGTTTGGCGTCGAAAATTCTGGTTATTCAGGGGCACAGTACTCTCTTTAAGGGGGTAATGTGCGACGTCACCTTGTGACGAAGATTTGGTGTTTCCCGAAAGATCTATAGATGACGGGGGGGAACGGCCAGATGACAAGGGGGGTTTCATAAATAGTGATTGGGCTATTGGACACTAACGTCGAAACTTATCTCCCTCTGCTGGTTAGGTACTTGGCACCTAACTGAAAACCATGGCTATCTGTCCAGTATCGATTTCGTCGCTCTTCGGGAAAGACAAGGACAAAGAGAAGGTATCTGCACCTTTGAAATTAGACCAAGGCTTTTGCTCACACTGAACGTCAGGAAACTTCATCGTAGGTCTTTAGTATTGTCCGATACTTCTAAACCACCCTTTTGTGCAGGTCTGACCGCAAGAGCACAAGGAAGTTCCCTTGGATTGCAGTCGGAGGCTTGCTGCTAATCGCAGTCCTCGGCCTTACTTTGATCTGGTTGGCAGTTAGTGTCATCGTCAGTAAGCCGGCCTACCATCGTACTTTCCACTTGTTTTACTTATCTGCAAATATTCAAGGGTTCTCATCCATATTCCTCTTCATCCTCAGTGATGCACTTTCTTTCTATCTCCACTGCAACCTCCGACTGAATGTCATCCGACAGGTTACCCCTTCCGAGGCGTTATATTTTTCTTCAGCTATCTTCTCAAATTCATATTCTTCTTCGTCGACTTTTTGCCATCCCTTGCGTTTTCATCCCGATACACCCCAGCAACGACGGGTCTAGTCAACTGCAGCAACCCGATGGCGTTGCAGGCTTGGGAAGTCCTCAATTTTGTGCCTGGACCGGACGGAAGCCCCAAGCCTATCAAATACGACCTCAACTCGCCTACGCCTCACGCGGTCTCTATCGTCGACATCGACTACCGCGACACGCGCCTGGATATATTTGCTAATGGGCAGTACCAAGGATCCACGTCCGATTTTTCCATGGACAAATCCGTGTTCTGTGGCGAGGACCTGAACGAGTGTATCAAAAAGGGATTCAGCGCGGGAACAGTGATTATTCCTGCTGGAAGGAAGAGAGTCGAGATTACGTGGTCGGGCAAAGGTCAGTGGATTTAGCACCTGACGAGCCGACGCAGACTAACAAACAATATCTTTTCGTTAGACGTCTTTCCTGGAACGGATAAAATTGTATGGGGAACGGAAAAGAAGAGGCGAGTGATGTGGAAGAAGGATCTGTGCTTGTAAGGACGGAGAATTGGCACTTACTATTAGTAGTACTCAGGTTTCCGAAGCATTCGAGTTTCGGGTTTTTCGTGCGCATCCCTGAATGAAAACTTTGTCGAGTCGTTAAGTTACTACACTGGAAGCTATGGGCGTGAATCGTCAGCCACTGGCGCTTGACTGCCGGAGCTTCGTGGGTGGGCGAGCAAAACAAACGAAGACGGTTTCTGAAACCCGGACAAATAACAATAAACATAACTTTTCAGCGCTTAACAACACGGTCAACGGCCGTTGCTATGATGTTAGTCGACACGACAACTGGATGAAGCTCATTTAAATGTCTAATATGTCAGGTCTGGTTTAAATAAGTATTCATAGTAATCTCAGATGTTCATAACACCTGCGACTGTGCCCATCAGAAGCGCATCGACTGTCCCTCCGGTCTTGGCCTCCAACCACGAATCAAACTCCTCAAACAGCCTCAACCCTTCTCCCCTCTCTTCCACAGGCACACGTGCCTTCTTCGCAGGCCACACTCCCTTCTCATCTAGACCCACAAAGTCTACTCTAAGCCGCTCATCATACGGTGACGAAGTGTTCAGCTTGATGACCAGGTCAACCGACCACACGTCCGTATTGTAGAACGACGCTTCTCTGATGTGGTGTCGCACGTGCTCGTCAGGCGGGTGACTGTCTAACGTCCATCGAAGCACATGCGCGTCAAACGCGACCACTGCGTGTTTTACGTCAAAGCTTGAATCACTTGATAAAGGAAAACAACACACCTGTCCAGATCAATCCAGGATGGTACACTTTGAGCGTCAGACTTCGCGTCCCACTTGCCACATCTCGGATATCGTTCTCAGCTATCACTCTAAACTTGTCGCTCCAAGAAGATAAGTAGCCAGGTTCGACCGGTAGTGGGAATTTGTACGGCCTCAGGAACTGTCATTGATTGCAAACAATAAGTCAGCTAAGGCTGCATTGAGGACGCCCGGACGCTCATACCGAAGAGAACGGGTACAAGGTGTCCCAGTCTGGATTATACGCTTCCACCACAATCGGAACGGGCTTATCTTCCGTCTTGAGAAACTCGGACGCGATGTCGGTAACGAGCTTGTCGAACCCAGGTGCGCCGTCCGCCGTCGAGAGATGCAAATGTCTCTCGTTGGATGTGATCTAAATGTAGAAGCATCATCAGCAATAAATACCGTCCACCCTGAACGAGGAAGGATACTTGCGTTTTCAGAGTGGATCACAAACAGTCTCTTTTGGTGCATCTCGTCAAATGGCTCTCTCATTGCAAATACGGCCATGAGCACGACGGTCAGGATACTAAGGGAGACAATCGCGCGTGACAACGTCCGCCTCCCGAACCTGTGTGCAAACGGTAGGGAAAAGGAAGCAGTCATCAGGCCGAGGGCGGATACCGCGGTCGCGATAACGTTATCTGCCGGGGCGTCTGCTCCGATTCGGCCGATCTGAAAGGCAACAAGAGAGAGGGAATGTGTGAGCGTGGAAAAACGAAAGAAGAAAAGACACGCACCAGGGGAACGAAAAACTCGACGACGGCGAGGATGAACATGGTGCCTGTTATTAACGGAGACACGCTCGCTAACGCGTACGTCACCAACGACAACTCGCCCTTCCTTCCTCCGCGCGCAAACAACGGATTGACCAGCAACGCGACAAAGAGCGGGAGCGCCGTGATGAAGAAGAGTGCTGCCGACCCGATATTGAAGAGCTGCAACACACACGCCGTGCCAGACTGGATGAGGAGCATGGCCGTGAACATCGTTTTCTCCAACACGGGCTTCTCCGTAAAGACGAACCGGAGCAGGAGGGACTGGGAGAGGAGGATCCCGAGCAGTGTCGGGGCGCCATACAACGCCACCGCCGAATACTCGTTCGCGAACCAGCTCATGCCCCGATTGATCACCTTTGCCATCACTAGTGCCACGATGTTGGGAACGGCCATCCCACCCGCGCACGCGGCCAAAACAGCGACCATGCCGCGCGCCTGCACGGTCCACACGCCACTGCTTGTATCGCTCGTCTGGAGCCAGACGAAGAGCAAGGACGCGAGGAAGAGAAGAGTATACATGACGCGAGCCGTGGCGAACGAGTAGACGACGAAGGCCCCGAGATACGAAAAGAAAACGGTGGAGGGAGGCGCATAGCCAACCGTGAGCGTGGGCAAAGGCGAGAGGTCAGACGAGAGGAACTTGACGAGTGCAAGCACGTTTTCGGCCATATGCTGCGCGACGCCAGGTTCTATGTTCTCTACGACGTCCTACAAACAAAGTCATCATCAGTATTCGAGGTACGTTTTTGGAGGGAGGAAAAATCAGGCACGTACTTTGCGCATATGGTATAAATAGCTGTTGCCTACTATGGCCATCTATGACGTCGAACCCCACAAATTCTTCATGAACAAAATGGAGATGAGAGGACGGAAACCGCTTACATCCAACCCGGTCACATTGAGGTATTCTTCAAACTGTCTGAAATCGGTGCTGGGAATCATGAGAGAGTGCTTGGCAGGCCAGCCATCCATAAAGGAGGAAACGCACTCTGAGAGAATGATACCAGAACTAAAGATCTCGTTTGCGAGGATCGTTCCAAATGGTCTTGGCACGTGGGAGTAGGCTTGGATCATCTGTTCAGATGATGCCTGGAAAAGCAGTTCGCGTCCCGTCGTGCCCGCCGCTTCAAGGTTGATCACTGCACGAACGCTACAAAAATCAGTGTTTTTCAGCTGGCTGATTAACAGCACGGAAGGGGCCACATACGTCGATGCTGTGGGGTGTTGTGTCGAGTAAAGATGTGACCCGTCTTGCAGACTTTCCTCCGCATTGTTGAACACTGTCCGAACCCGTTGTCAATCTTTCACGCCGTCCTTTTTGAAATGTCGCACTTACAAAAGATAATTGCGTGCTCTGGGGACCACGTGGGTGTGTGCACCAATACTCGCACCACATCCATCATCACACCCACGCATAGCGCGTCGTCCGCTGCACCCGGACTCGGCAGAGTACTATCTAGATGAGAATTCACAAGAATCGCGTGCTCCTTGCCTTGCGGTGTGCCATTCGATATCCGGACGATGATGTTGGTCAGGTTGACATACGTCTTGTATAGCCGCTTGCCCATCATGTCGAATCTGTCTTTCTAGTTAGCAGGAACTGTTGAGGGACACAACAAAGGACAGGCAGAAAAGGCGTACCGGTGGCTCCCACTCCCTTGCTGCCTCCACACCTCACACTGAAGCTTCCTCGTACCTGCCGCGCCAGAAACCGCTTGCACGACTTTCTCGCATTCTCTCTGGAACGAAAGGGCTTCATCGAAGAACCAACTGTCTGCGAGAGCGTGCTCGTACGACCCGACGGTTCTGTAACCGATGTCTTCCGAAAGGTAACGAGCCACGTCGAGGATACGTGTCTCTGAAATTTGCGGGAGGTTCGTGTGTGGGTCCGTGCTGTGGGAAGTATGAGAATCCGAACCTGAATGAGAGTCACGAGACGGCAAGCGACTGACAGTTCGGTTAGAGGTGCGGGTAGATCTGGGAGTATTGCGTGCGTTTGTTATTTTATTTAAGCGAGGTCGCGCGACGGACGCGGCAAACGAGTTGAAAGAGAACGAGAAAAAGAGACAAGACAAACCGTCAGATGGAGTGTTGGTGTTAAGAGAGTTGGCACACTCACCGTGGTGGTGCCAGAATGCGACGAGTGGTGCTCCGATGAGCACGGGCGAGAGGGCCAAGAGAGATTTTAGCAGTCCCCAGCGTCGACTGCGAGTAGAGGACGATGGTGTACTGCTAGTAGGACTGGGACGAATCAAGCTGGCGACAAGTGTTGGTACAGTGGGGCCGACAGCATGACGATGACGTGCGCTGCCTGGGGACATGTAGTTTTGTTAATAGGATTCTTGAATGTTTCGAATGGGAGGAGTAAAGTGGTGTCTTGAGCTTGACGATTGGACGGCGAGCGTCAAATAGTCGGTTGTTGTCGGTTAACGTGGTCCCCGTCCCCGTCTCCATCTCCATGATTTGAAACTTGTTTACTCTTCAGAGTTCTCACACTCACCAACTCGGCCGTAGTTGGCGGGTCATGCCGCGGCTAATCCACAGATTCAACCGGACGATTTGGCGCTGAACCGCTGACATCTGACGTCATGCAACGCTTGCTCCACGTGCTGAGTCAATCTAATCTAATCTAACAATAATGTTCATCCTTTATCTACGCCACTACGTCCACATCTGAGATCTGAGACATCAACGTCACCGTTGCAGTGGCTTGCTACGCTGATGCACGAATTGGTGTCTGTTCCATTGCTTGAGTGCAATCCGACAACCCGAGGATTCATTTGAACCAGTCAGAAGTAGCGCGGCGCCAACGCGCTACCAACTAAGCGATATTCTAATTTTAGTTTTATGCAATCGTCGCTGATGATTTCGATTTCAATAGGAGCATTAATAAACAACAATACGGGACGAACGATCTTACCCCTTGGTGTGGTCGCGTTTAAAATCGGTCAAGATTATTACTTATAATCCCCTGTCCACCAGTTCGCCTCTTCAGATCCCTTTCTCTCCTACCATACCATACGCGCACACAACTCACACACATATAACCCGCTACGTTTAAATTGTTGATCGATTTGATATCATTAACGATGCACACAGGCATTCCTAGAAAGACCTTCTCCCCCTCCACATCTGCGTTCAAGCCGGTCTTGAACAAGTCCTCCCGCCTTCATACATCCCGCCTTCCTACCTCCTCCAAAACGAAAACCGCTATCTCTTCCTCCCGCTCCCTTAAAGAAAACGTCCCTCCCGTTGCCTCCAATTCCAAAAACCCGTATGTCCTTGTCCCCGTTCCATCTGCACTCATGGCTGACGTCTCCTTGTTATATTGTGTTTAGGGGTTCTACCAGGTCTACCATTGGTTGCGACCGGAAGTACGACATCAAACTTGAATCTTCGCTTTACGAGACCAGGTTGGCTGCTCGTCATAACGATAGCATTGAAGTGACGCTCAAGAGAACCCGGACGAGACTCGCAAATCACAAGGACGAGGCTTCCATTTCCCTTGACTATATTCCCGAGTCGAATGTTGAAGGTTTTTTCGGCGTCGAGTACATCATCGATGATGTTGATGATGATGATGATGATGAGGCTGACGAGACTTTCGACCTCTCCGAGTTTTTGACCAAGAACGCCCCGCCAACCGCCCCGCCAACCGCTCCCCTTCCTCCCCTTCCCGCTGCCCCTGCTCCTGTTACGACGGAAGAGGCTGACGACACCTTTGATCTTTCGGACTTTCTGGAAAAGAACACCCCTATTCTCGGAGAGGATCGCCTGTTGGATACGTCCCTTTCTGATCTGATGAAGGTCGAGATCGACTACGACTGCGAGTTCCCAAACACTGCCATTGGCCGCCCTCCACATATCTTCGTTTGCAGGTACAAGCGCGACATGAAGAGAAAGGCGGCTGCTCAAAAGGTTATGGAGAACCAGGCGTCAGCTGAGAAAGAGAGAAACAGGTGCGTCCTAGATGACGAGTGCATTATTGATCTTCCTTTGCAGAATTGGGCGCCGACGTACAGCGCTAAAATCCTCAGCCCTGAAAAGCCTAAACCCGAAGCAGCAGCACCTCCGAGCATCCCTAGCTTGATTGTCACAAGCCCGAGTGATGGCGACATTGTGTGCATGCTAAACAGGGAACCGCCCGTCTTTGATGAGAAGATGATCGAGTATGGCGTACACAAGTACTTCCTCCTGGACGCTTCTTACCACAATTGGTGTTTGAGGTTCGGCGTGCCCCTCCCTGACGACGAAGACGAGGAGGAAGAGGGAGAGCAGGATACGGTGGATGTGCCGAGGATCATAATCACCGATACTGATCCCATACTGGAGAGGTTGCAGTTGGAGCTTGGCAACGAGGGACCTTTGGACAAGATGTACTGATTGGAGATGAGTTGGTAAGTGTCCAATTCCAGCGTTCATTCTCATCATCTGACTGTTTGTCCTTAGTAGTTTTCCCATCATATACCCAGCGGACACGGACGCTTTTTCTTTTCTCTTTCTCTTCTCTTTCTTTTTCTTTTTGCTGCGTTTGGACTTTTGTAACTGGATTGGACCTTTTGTAATGGGGTGTGCGGGGAGACGGCGAGGCGGGGGATGCACAAACCGAGGCCTAGCCAAGCCACGCGAGTGTATTCCCTGACCAATGAAGCCCTGGAGAGGCTTGGCAGTAGGACGTAGAGGGCAAGAGAGCCTTGCCACCTCTCTTGTCCTGGGACGCGTCTGAATATGCCTTGCCAGTGAACCAGCTCTGCATATCAGCGGCTGCGTCGCTTTGAATCAATGAAAATTTTTAAAATTGAAACTATGGTCCGAGTCGTCCTGTGGAGATCTAGTTTCCGGATTTGGGTACGACGCCTGGCGACTTGCTATCATGATCAGGTGGATTCCGGCGCTATGGATTATACACGTGGATCCCGGAGATTATAGTAAAGATTAGCGAGATGTTGGTCCATTCACAGGACGGGATGGGTGTTGACGCGTTGACGCCGCTTTCATGTCGGGACGTGGAAAAGACAAAGTTACACAAGATTCTGATTAATGAATCTCCGAATCCTCCGCACTGTCTTATCCAGATGGAGAACGTCGGGAAAGGGATAGGTAAGCGATGGGCGAAGATGCCAAAATCCCGAGGCGCGATGCACTACGCCTAGCCAAATAAAGAGCAAACTCAAACTTTGCGCAGCCACTTCATCGGGCCGCTCCTCCAAGGCCAACGTAGCAGACACAGTCCGGGCCATGTTCCGCAAACATAAGCGCCCTCTACTCAATAGCTCTATATGCGTAGACGCTCAAGCGGCGCCACCGCGTCTGCTCATAGTCAATCTGACGTGAAAAAAAAAAAAAAAAAAAACGGGAATTTCATTTCAGCGATGTCTCTTCAGACACCGTCCACATCATTGATATGTCAAATGCAGAATGGTAGTCAAAAGATGCAATGATTTGTTCCCGGATATCATTCTATTGATAGAGACAGCATATCAAGAATTCTTGCGACATAGGCTCCGAGTCCATTGCATCAGTAATCACGCAAGCCAGCGCTCGGTCATAACCCAGCATGCGGATATAGTCATTCGAAAAAAAAAAAAAGTTTTTGGGAATCGCTGGTTTGGCGATGATATAAAAACCTTCACGATTCCCTCCTCCAAATCTGCAACAAGCAGTCAGTACTTCAGTAGCAATGGACAAGGTACGTTGTTTCCTCAACGTTAAAAACACCCACCAAAATCATCACATCTCAGGCGCGTGCTCTCCAAATACAAAACATCATGGATAAAATTTTGGACCAATTCCACGTACAATTTGAGAATAAAGAGTACGACCAAGAACTACACGATATCTGTATCCGCGTTGCGCAAGAATGCGGCATCTCTTTCCAAGGGCCAGCGCATATTGGTCTTCGGTTGTCCGTTGGCGTCTCCATTTCATCGATCGCGCATGGACACATCCCGGACATACGCATACGGGCATACATCGCGCTCTACACCGCAGCCGTTGCATCCCTGGAAGACTTGTGCGCGAACGACGCGGACTTGCTTAGTGCGTTCTGCGACCGCTTTTTCAAATCTATCCCACACAACCATCCCATTATGGACGCCTGCGATATTCTTTTCAAGCAACTTCCTCTCTACTATGACCGCGTCCCAGCCAATGTGATACTGCTCGCAAGCATGGACTTTATTGTGGGGTGCATGATGGAATATCAAATCCACCACAACCCGGTGGGTCGTCATATGTTTACGGTTTGTCCTTGCTGACGCTGAAATTAACTTACATTTTAGATGTCATCCCGCGCACAACAGTTCCCCGTTTTCCTGCGAAACCTAACGGGCGATGCTAAATCTTACGCTATATTCGCCTTCCCCCCCAGCATACCCTTCCATTCTTATGTCGAGGTGTGCATATCCATTCAGAGTGCCAACCACACGCCTAACATCTCTGTTATCCGCTATGTTAGACGATCCCCCTCCTGTCGACCTACATCAATTTTATCAAGTAAGCGTTTCTTCGCCCTCCTAAGTTTCCGACTACCATGCCTTACCACTTGTTTCCCCACCTCCCCCAGCGACATCTTTTCTTTCTACAAAGAAGAGCTCGTGAACGAAGACGTCAACTGCATCTCCAACATTGCTCGAAGCACTGGCCAAACGAAGCTGGAGGCTCTCCAATACCTCGTCGATGAGACCATCAAGGCACACAACGAGGCCCTGGCAGTGCTGCAGGACAGACCCGACGCGTTGGCAGCGTATCAGGCGTTTGTTAGGGGATACATTCATTTCCACACCTCGGCGAAGAGATACAGGCTCGTAGAGTTGTGGGAAATGGCTGCTAAGAAAGAGGCAGAAGAGAAGCAGCAGTCCTGATCAGTCCCACACTGCTTTTCGTTTGTCGCGCCGGTATGATTTTTCCCTGGCACCAGTATATTTTAAAATATGTATCATATCAACTGCTGCTTCGGACCGGTTTTGCTTTCACATGGCCTGCTTTGGCCACTTTTTTTACTTTCGCGCAGCCTGCCATGGTTGCTTACCATTACTATAACTTAGTAGACACTAGTAATGTCAAATATGGCGTTCGACGTCTAAAGAACGTGGTGGACAATATGCCCTCGTGTGGGTTGGGGCAAAACAGCGCATCAATCGAGAGACAGATGCAATTGTCACACGCATTTACATTCGTTACAGGCTGTAAGTTCTATTCAACCTTCGTGACTAATTCCAACAGTGATAAGGCCCAGTGCTGTCAAGCGACACACAACACGCTTGAAATGCGGTCCCATCAATGTCTTTGGTGTCAAACCAAGTGTCTTTACACTGATGCGGCTTCAATATTAGCGTCCACTGCTATGAAATGGCGACAATGACATACCGCCCCGTTGACTATCTTGTCTGTCGACGAACTAGTACTGTCACAGCAAAGCTCGGTCAAGGCCGGGTAAGGCCCAGACCAGTCTGGACGCTCACAAGCACAATGCTTTATTGCGAAGACGCTAGCACACGTCGAGTTAACCCTATCTATAAAGTAGAGTGCAGGATTCAGCTCGAACTCACCTGGAAACGACGAAGGGTAGGGCGACAACAGTGATTCGAATCAAACGCATGATTGATAATGGTCCGAGGCTCCTTGGTTTCGATAAGAAGCAAGATTTTATATCACGCTCAGGCAGACGTTGGCCAAAAAAAGAAAATGCGGGAAGAACCGCCTTTAAATGGAACCTTTTCTAGCTATCACATTTCGATACAGGGGGTGAGTTGAGAGATAATCGGCTTTGCCGCTTTTGGGTCTATCTATGTTCAGCTGAAGTGCTGGCTTGTCCGAAACAGTGAGTCAAACGAGGTTTCACAATTACTTACCGAGTCAGTCGGTCAATTGGGGATATCAGAATTAGGATTGGTTTATCGCACTGGACCTCGTACTGCCGCATTGCGGCGAGGTCAGTGGAGTAAGATAAGACGGCGAGTCCGCACGTTTTCTATTTCACATGGGTTGTGAGCTGTGCCAGTGGCACCCAAAACTCGTGGAACGATTATCGTTGTACTGTGGCGAGGTTGGAGAAAAACGGCCAGTCCACACGATAAGTTCTCTTCCGTTTCAAAAATGGGTGCTAGCGAACCTCGTGGGACGTTATCGCCGCGCTGTGGCCGCACGATAGTTTCTTTTCTGTTTCAAACGGGTTGTAAGGTGCTAGCACCGGAAACTTGTGTGGGATGTTCTCGCCGTACTGTGACGAGTTGGAGTAAAACGGGGACGGCATGCCACTTTGCCCTGTCGGGCAGTCGGGCAGATTCTTGTCATCCATACCAATGATCTATGAAGGGGTGCGTCCAGCATGGAAGGAAGCGTGATTCCGAGCCCGAGGGAGAGTGATGAAGGGTTCAGGATCATCGATTCATCGGTTGTTCGATTCTCGTTCTCGCCGTCAGGATTAGACCGGTAGAACCCCCTGTCCTCAGAAATCGGAAGTGATGCAAGGATCTACAAAGTCAATAATTATTTGGAGTCCGCCATAATCAATCACGGTGGAGTTAGATCCCGGAATGAAGAGGAAATTGGCTAATAGAACTGCATTCTCGGTCGTCCTGTGGAGGCAGAGGAGGTGGAATGACGTCAAATATTGAGTGTAAGCAACAATTTGCAGTACCGGCGGCCAGAATGATAGCGTTCACTTCGGACGAGATCGGGGCGACGCGGTACCGCGCCGGAAAATCCCGATCCATCACTTGCCACGCAGAGCTTCTTGATTGTCAATTGCTATTGGTGAGTACTTACTTGAGTACTTGAGTGCCAGTGACGGTTAGTCGTTAGTGGTTGTCGTAAGTAATCGTCGAGCAAGGTAACTTGTGCACGCGCGGAAAAGGCTGGGAAAACTTGGCAACAGCTCGGCCCCGCACCCCCTCCATACCTAGTTAGAAACGACAAGGCTCCGGAACATAGTCTGATAACCTGAAGGCCTGGCATATATCCATATGCGCCGACGGTCAGGAGGAGCCACCGGTGCGAGCGACTTCTGGATGCCGCCTGTCGTGTCCAGTTTAGCCGATTTAATTCGTCGGCCGCCGCTGAAGCGCTGAATCTCCATTCGTCTTGGGCTTCCGCCAATGGGATTATGCAGAAGGAGAATGTGTGTAGACCAGCTTCATGCTGAGGGATCGTCTAGCACAATTGAACGCCGGCCGAGAGTTGCTCGTATCCCAAGTTAGCGCTGGAAAGGTGGTTAGCTTGGGTTAGTTCTCTGGACTTGGCCCTCGTTGATGAAAGGTACGGCCGCCTTGCAGTGATATCGGAACAGCACTGACCGGGAACAACATTGGTGACCGGTGACCGGGCTGCTTATAGCCGGGTTCTTCATTTGCGATGTCCCTCTAGTCCAAGACGGTAGCCAAAGATTTCTTGCGACATATGTTCTTCATTGCATCGGTAATCCTGCAAGCCACCGTTCAGTCACAACGCAGCATGCGCATATGGTCATTCGAAATTTCTTGTCACTCCTACACAGGTGTGGTGACGGTATAAAAACCTCACGATTCCCTTCTCCCAAATCTGCAACCAGCAATCGACGGTAATGGACAAGGTGTGTTATTTTTTCCTCGACACCATAGACATCGGCCAACTCATCACATCGCAGGCAAACGCTCTCCAAATTCAAAGCATCCTAGATAACCTTTTAGAACAATTCCACATACAGTTTGAAAATAAAAAGTACGACCAAGAGCTACACGATGCTTCTGTCCGCGTTGCGCAAGAATACGGCATCTCTTTCCAAGGGCCAGCACATATTGGTATTCGTCTACCCGTCGGCGTCTCCATCGCGTCAATCGCGTATGGATACATCCCGGACATCCGCACACGGGCTTATATTGCGCTCTATACTGCAGCCTTAACGTCTCTTGAAGACATGTGCGGGAACGACATCGACTTGCTCGGTGCGTTCTGTGACCGGTTTTTCAAATCTGTCCCACACAACCATCCCATTATGGACGCATGCGACATCCTTCTCAAGCAACTTCCTCTCTATTATGACCGCGTCCCAGCCAATGTGATACTGTTGGCAAGCATGGACTTTATTGTAGGGTGTATAATGGAATATCAAATGCAACACAACCCGGTCAGTGTCATGTTTCTTCAATGTTTAGTTTGTCCTGCTAACTCTGAAGCTACCTTGAAATTTAAGATGTCATCCCGTGCACAACAATTCCCCGTTTTCCTGCGAAATCTAACGGGCGATGCTAAATCTTACGCCATATTCGTCTTTCCCCCTAGCATGCCCTTTCATTCTTATGTCGAGGTATGCATGTTTGCGATGCAAAGTGCCAAACATACGCCTAACATCTCTGTTATCCGCTATGTCAGACGATCCCCCTCTTGATGACCACCATCAATTTTATCAAGCAAGTGTCTTGTCCTCCCAAGTTTCCGATTACCATGTCTTACCACCTGTTTCCCCCAGTGATATCTTTTCCTTTTACAAAGAGGAACTCGCGAACGAAGACTTCAATTGCATCTCCAACATTGCTCGAAGCACTGGCCAAACGAAACTTGAAGCACTCCGATACCTCGTCGACGAAACCACCAAGGCACACAAGGAAGTCCTTGCCGTGCTGCAGGACAGACCCGACGCGTTGACTGCGTATCAGGCGTTTGTTAGGGGATACGTTCATTACCATACTTCGACGAAAAGATACAAGCTCGCAGAGCTGTGGAAAATAGCTGCTGAGGAGGAGAGGCAGGAGTTTACATCAACGTCCTGATCAGGCTCTTTTGTTTTATCTTACTAGTAATAATGATATTTTGTCTTGGTGTATAAGATCTTAAGATCTCTCGCATGTGAAGTGGGTTGCATGCATGACGTCACAGACACCGGCGCTAATTCGTCCACAAGCCTTTGATTCGCATTTGGATTTCAGAGCGGCATGACCGCTAAATGGGTGAGTGTGGGAATGATAAACGAGTTTTAAACTTTGGGGGAGACGGAGACGGAGACCGGGAATCGGGATCACGCGCACGCGTCGCGCCTTTCTAACCGACAATAGCCGACAGCGGCGACGACTGGCAGTGCTGATTTTGACGCTCGTCCGTCAAAGTTTTTTTGCTGTGCTTGTTATAGAGAGGCGCCGGTCTATCGGCACAAGACACTTCCTCTCCCCATCGAGACCAAGAAAAAAAAGAGCACACATGTCCCCAGGCAGCGCACGCCATCGTCACGCTGTCGGACCCACTCCCTCAACACTTGTCTCGGACCTGGTTCGTTCCAGTCCTAGTACTCCACCCTCTATTCGCAGTAGACGCTGGGGACTACTAAAATCTCTCTTGGCCCTCTCGCCCGTGCTCATCGGAGCACCACTCATCGCGTTCTGGCACCACCACGGTGAGTGTTGGCAACTCTCTTCAATACACCAATGACCACTCTCCATCTGACGAATTGTCTCACGTCTCTTTTTCTCGTTCTCTTTCAACTCGTGTGCCGCGTCCGTCGCGCCCCTCGCTTAAATAACAAATACTCCCAGATCTACCCGCACCTCTAACCGAGCTGTCAGTCGCTTGCCGCCTCGTGACTCTCGTTCAGGTTCGAATTCTCATACTTCCCACAGCACGGACCCACAAACAAACCTCCCGCAAATCTCAGAAACACGTATCCTCGACGTGGCCCGTTACCTTTCAGAAGACATCGGCTATAGAACCGTCGGCTCGTATGAACACGCTCTCGCAGACAGTTGGTTCTTCGATCAAGCTCTCTTGTTCCAGAGAGAATGCGAGAAAGTCGCGGAGGCGGTATCCGGCGTGACAGGTACGAGGAAACTCCAGTGTGAGGTGTGGAGGCAGCAAGGGAGCGGGAGCCACCGGTATGTCTTTTCTGCCTGTCTTTTTTTTGTGTCCCTCAGCAGTTCCTGCTAACCAGAAAGACAGATTCGACATGATGGGCAAGCGGCTATACAAGACGTATGTCAACCTGACCAACATCATCGTCCGGATATCGAATGGCACACCGCAAGGCAAGGAGCACGCGATTCTTGTGAATTCTCATCTAGATAGTACTCTGCCGAGTCCGGGTGCAGCGGACGACGGGTTATGCGTGGGTGTGATGATGGATGTGATGCGGGTACTAGTGCACACACCCACGTGGTCCCCAGAGCACGCGATTATCTTTTGTAAGTGCGACATTTCAAAAAGGACGGCGTGAAAGATTGACAACGGGTTCGGACAGTGTTCAACAATGCGGAGGAAAGTCTGCAAGACGGGTCACATCTTTACTCGACACAACACCCCACAGCATCGACGTATGTGGCCCCTTCCGTGCTGTTAATCAGCCAGCTGAAAAACACTGATTTTTGTAGCGTTCGTGCAGTGATTAACCTTGAAGCGGCGGGCACGACGGGACGCGAACTGCTTTTCCAGGCATCATCTGAACAGATGATCCAAGCCTACTCCCACGTGCCAAGACCATTTGGAACGATCCTCGCAAACGAGATCTTTAGTTCTGGTATCATTCTCTCAGAGTACGTTTCATAGTTGACCATACCAGCTGAGCGAGCACTCACTGGATTCCTAGCACTGACTTCCGACAGTTTGAAGAATACCTCAATGTGACCGGATTGGATGTAAGCGGTTTCTGCCCTATTATATTCGTTTTAATGATAAAAAATGTGTGGGGTTCAACGTCATAGATGGCCATAGTAGGCAACAGCTATTTATACCATATGCGCAAAGTACGTGCCTGACTTCCCCCCCCCCTTCAAACTGCATCCAAAACGTACCTCAAATACTGATGGTGACTTTGTTTGTAGGACGTCGTAGAGAACATAGAGCCTGGCGTCGCGCAGCATATGGCCGAAAACGTGCTTGCACTCGTCAAGTTCCTCTCGTCCGACCTCTCGCCTTTACCCACGCTCACGGTTGGCTATGCGCCTCCCTCGACCGTTTTCTTTTCGTATCTCGGTGCCTTCGTCGTCTACTCGTTCGCCACGGCTCGCGTTATGTATACTCTTCTCTTCCTCGCGTCCTTGCTCTTCGTCTGGCTCCAGACGAGCGATACAAGCAGTGGCGTGTGGACCGTGCAGGCGCGTGGCATGGTCGCTGTTTTGGCCGCGTGCGCGGGTGGAATGGCCGTTCCCAACATCGTGGCACTAGTGATGGCAAAAGTGATCGATCGGGGCATGAGCTGGTTCGCAAACGAGTATTCGGCGGTGGCGTTGTATGGCGCCCCGACACTGCTCGGGATCCTCCTTTCTCAGCTTCTCCTCCGGTTCGTCTTTACGGAGAAGCCCATGTTGGAGCAAACGATGTTTACGGCCATGCTTCTCGTTCAGTCTGGTACGGCGTGTGTATT
The DNA here is from genome assembly GCA_023014435.1 of Amanita fuliginea. Taxonomy (NCBI): domain Eukaryota; kingdom Fungi; phylum Basidiomycota; class Agaricomycetes; order Agaricales; family Amanitaceae; genus Amanita; species Amanita fuliginea. Next base: position 1,843,565 of record JAEBUQ010000015.1, on the reverse strand, counting down.
ACAGCTGGTCAATATTGGGTCGGCGGCACTCTTCTTCGTCACGGCGCTCCCGCTCTTTGTCGCGTTGCTGATCAACCCGTTGTTTGCGAGGGGAAAGGGCGAGTTGTCGTTGGTGACGTATGCGTTAGCGAGCGTGTCTCCGTTAATGACAGGCACCATGTTTGTTCTTGCTGTAGTCGAGTTCTTCGTCCCGCTGGTGTGTATCTCTCTTTTTTTCGTTTCTTCTGCGCTCACACATTCGCCCTGCTTGCCTTACAGATTGGCCGAATCGGAGCAGACGCCCCGGCAGATAACATTATCGCGACCGCGGTATCCGCCCTCGGCCTAATGACCGCCTCTTTCTCCCTACCCTTTGCACACCGGTTCGGGAGGCGGACGTTGACACGCGCGGTAGTTTCTCTTAGCATCCTGACCGTCGTGCTTATGGCTGTGTTTGCGATGAGAGAGCCATTTGACGAGATGCACCAAAAGAGGCTGTTCGTGATCCACTCTGAAAACGCAAGTCTCCTTACTCGTTTAAAGTGGATCGTATTTGAGTTTGCTGATGATGCTTCTACATTTAGATCACTTCCAACGAGAGACATTTGCATCTCTCGACGGCGGACGGCGCACCTGGGTTCGACAAGTTCGTTGCGGACATCGCGTCCGAGTTTCTCAAGACGGAAGATAAGCCCGTTCCGATTGTGGTGGAAGCGTATAATCCAGACTGGGACACCCTGTACCCGTTCTCTTCGGTACGAGCGTCCGGGGGTCCTCGATCCTACCTAGCTGACTTCTTTTTGCAACCAATGACAGTTCCTGAGGCCGTACAAGTTCCCGCTACCAGTTGAACCTGGCTACTTATCTTCTTGGAGCGACAAGTTTAGAGTGGTAGCCGAGAACGACGTCCGAGACTTGGAAAGTGGGACGCGAAGTCTGACACTCAAAGTGTATCATCCTGGATTGATCTGGACAGGTGTGTGGTTTTCCTTTACTATGCCAAGTGATTCAAGGTTTGACGCTGTAACAAAACATTCGCAGTGGTCGCGTTTGACGCGCACGTGCTCCGATGGACGTTAGACAGTCACCCGCCCGACGAGTACGTGCGACACCACATCAGAGAAGCGTCGTTCTACAATACGGACGTGTGGTCGGTTGACCTGGTCATCAAGCTGAACACTTCGTCACCGTATGATGAGCGGCTTAGAGTAGACTTTGTGGGTCTAGACGAGAAGGGGGTATGGCCTGCGAAGAAGGCACGTGTATCCGTGGAAGAGATGGGACAAGGGTTGAGGCTGTTTGAGGAGTTTGATTCGTGGTTGGAGGCCAAGACTGGAGGGACGGTTGATGCGCTTCTGATGGGCACAGTGGCAGGTGTCATGAACATCTGAGATTGCGGTGAATCTACACTAGTGGACTTGGAATATAACTTACGAGATGATAGCAGTTGAGATAAAACATGAGCTGGTTCTTGAGCCTGAACCTGGCTTCAATGCTCCTTGTGTCAGGCTATTCCTAAGTAACTGATAAGTACAGCAATGCACAAATAAATGCAGCATGTACAATCACTATGATCCTTAAGGGGCCACAAATTATCTATTGGCATCCATCAAATAAGCAGAAATGGCAGCATCTGAATCTATGCCAGTGGTGATGCTAGTCTGTTATTTCTTCAATTGTTGTGCTAATGCAGCATATGAAAACCTTGGATGGCAAGACTTGCAGCTTGGGTTCCTGATGAACAAAAAATACCAATAAATTGTAAGCTAACAAAGAACAAGGCACAGTGACCAAGTCACTGCTACCAGTTCTTGTTGATCTGGGTGTTGAAACCTCATGCCATTGTGTACCACAGGAAGGACCCATGAACTTCTGTACTGCAGGATGAGCATCTTGGATCTCTCTAATCTGTCATGCAACTCTTCTAGACATTATTATAGAATTTACCACCATTTATACATTATAGGGTTTGAAAGTCATATTCTCATGACTTTGCAAACTGCACATTACAATACACAATACAGCTAATTGGGCAGCATTATTAATATTGCTGACATGATACCAGTAGATAGACTGTATATAAACCTGTATAGGTAGACACTAATCTACATTCTTTCAAGGTGATCACCTAATAGCAAACCTCAATAATACATTTACAGCTAACAGTAGGTTTTCATGTATATAGCTCTGCTATTCTGCTGCACCTGTTGCCATGCTTATTGTTGAAATTTATTGACAGTGGTGCAGACTGAGGCTTAGTAAGCAGGAGACATACTTAATACTGTTTATGTCAAATTAATAATGATCTGGAGCTAAGGGGATTGAACCCACAGCTTCATGTATTATAATATCATTATTAATGAGATGCTAAATAATCCCTTAATATAATCATTGACAGAAATTATACAGTGACTCAAAAAAGTGATTCAATGTTTGGTGGTTTTGGATTGTTTGTAAAATAACTCAGGAACAAAAACAAATAAGAGTAAACTATTAGGGGCTGCATGAGAGCACTACATAATGGCCACATGCTGATATAACAATTATGTAATTAGGCACAGTATCCATGGAGATATGAACACTTTAGTTTGATGTCTCATTGAATCACTTATTTGAGTGTGCATCAGAAGCATCAGAAACTGATATCAATCAGTGGCAATGACCTGAAACTGATCATGGATGTTTATCAAAATGATTGTACCTTGATATTAATGCTATATAAGGAGTTCAGACATGCCAGTGCACTCCATGTTACAGTTTCTTTTCCTTTCGTCGACAGACTTACTTTATTATATAATCATCGTTATGCGTTTCATGGACGCTCATCTCCTTTAGCTACTTTACCTTCACATTTCCTTTCTTAGGTATTTAGCTGTACGTTTCCTTTTATATTTCTCTTGTTCTTTTATGTATATAAACCTTCTTGTAAAGTAGCTAGACTCCAGTTCCAACTTAATCGAATTCTTCTCTCAACTTCTGAACGAAAACTCCTCGCTCTCATCTCTTTGAGCTCGTCGTTTATTTGACCTTTGTCATCATTTGACTTAGTGTCCAGAACCTGTCCAGTAGGCTGGGAGCAGACCGAGACTCTGCTTGCCACTGTTGACTTAGAACGAATTGCGTTGAGAGCATCGATCTTAACACAAGTTGGAACTCACAGAACCGCTCAGTGTTTCTACACTAGCCAGACACCATTGATACCAGAACCTCGAACCTCAGACCCCCGAACGGCTCTGCCCGTTTTAGACGAAAGTATTATCTAGATCGACGAGAAGTTTTTCCATCGACTACTGGAACAGGGTGGTATTTCCGCTCAGGAACTAAGAAGAAGAACGAACCAGTACCAGCATCCCTCTTTGAAGGTGATTATATTGAAGGAGACGGAAAGGAAGTCTTCCCAGATAACGTTTGGATCGAGTGGATCAACGAAGATCTAAAAGAGGACTTTTATTCTCTATTTTATCCACCCACTGAAGAACCAGAATCCTCCTGGTGGAACGAATTCATCAGTCTCTCTGGAGCACCACCACAGGATAGATACGCACTTCAAGACAAAGGGATACAGCCTTGGAGAGACTTCCTAGAACAGAAACAGATCGAACAAAGTCTATTTGGAGATCCAGAATCAGGGAAGAAGAAAGACGAAACAGGAGAACCTACAGATCCGAAAGAAGAAACAGAAAAGATGGCATCCGACGTAGCAGCACCTGCCTCTAAAGGAGATATCAAACCGCAGCCTATGCGCGTTTTTACAGGAAAACGAACCGAAGCGAAGGCTTTCATCGGAAGTCTTGAAGATTACTTTGTTTTGAATGATGATAACTATAAAAACAAAGCACAGAAGCAGATTCGATTTACTCTTGCCTGTCTTGGGCAGGAACTTGATGATTGGAAAGTCCTGATCAAGGATGAATTGGACGATGAAGAAGAAACAACCCTTACTTGGACGAATTGGGCAGAATTCAAGAAACGTTTCTTAGCCGATTGGGGGGAAGTTAATAGTGCTCTCAGAGCGCTGAACAATCTAGCCAATCTCAGAGTAGGGGGCGACATTTCAGTCCCTGAATATATCAGAAAATTTCGCATGGAAATCAGTACTTCAGGATTGAAAGGAACTACTGCGCAGCTCCAGGCCTTTGTCAAAGGACTCCCCGAAAGTATTGCTACAAAGATACTTGAAGCAAACGTTCTATCCATGAAAGAAGCGTATGAAAAGGCAGAACAGCTTCATGGCGCTTGGGAAATGATGCGAGCGCTTGGAAGAAAACCAGGACAAGGGAATCGCTCCAATTTTAACCGAAACACCAATAATAGGGGCAGATCAACCCAATCAGTAAATGCGATGCCCACTGGACGTTTGACAGATGAACAAAAGGAGGAATACATGAAATCTGGAAAATGTTTCAGATGTGGAAACCAGGGGCATGTTTCAAGGAATTGTCCCAAACGAAACACCACGTCAAACGCCTCCTTCAGGGCCTCCTCATCGTTTCAGAATAAGGGGATCAGATCCATCCCTGAAGATGCGCCCAAGGAAAAGAAAGATGACCCAGTTGCAAGCATCAGAGCGATCCTTGCTGGGATGAAGGCCGATGAACGAGAAGGTCTTCTCAATGAACTCGAGAACGAGGGTTTTTAACCCGGAAGCGTCATACAGCAGTTGGCACTTCCATAACAAATGGACATTCACAGTTAGCGCTTGATTCTGTAATAGTAAGATCGAATAATGACAAGCGCCTTTCAATTTCTGTGGAGACGTCCGATTTACCCGCTGAAACTTCGGCTCTAATCGATTGTGGAGCAGAAGGGAATTTTATTGACGAAGAAGTAACCACCAAGTTATCAAAAGAAAAATTGCGAAAACCAATCAAAGTCAGAAACGCAGATGGAACGGTTAACACTAATGGAATAATCACACATCGAGTCCATATTCAATATTCGATTGGAGGAAAACGATACAGCAACTGGTTTCTAATCACTAAATTAGGAGATCAACGATTAATTTTGGGGATCCCTTGGTTAGAAGAAAACAATCCTACTATTGATTGGAGAGATAAAACGATACACCTCATCGATGAACAACGGAATGAAGGAACTATCTGGCAAATGGCATTGGACAATCAACAATGGGGAGAAGACGATTACTGGATCAGAGTTAAGACGTCAGCATCTCAAGCGTTAGAACATCAGTTGAAAAAGGATGAACAAAAAACGGAATTACCATCAGAATATGGGAAATGGCGCTCAGTCTTTGAGAAAAAGGCATCAGAACGATTCCCAACTTCCAGAACTTGGGATCACGCTATCGATTTGAAAACCGGTTTTAGTCCTAAAGTTAGCAAAATCTATGCGTTATCAATCAAAGAACAGTCGTCGCTGGACGAATGGATTGAAGAACAGCTAGCTAAAGGCTACATCAAACCGTCGAAATCTCCTCAAGCATCGCCATTCTTCTTTGTCTCAAAGAAGGAAAGTGGTGCGCTTCGGCCATGTCAAGATTATAGATATTTAAACGATTGGACAATCAAGAATGCATACCCATTACCCCTAGTATCTGACCTCCTTACAAAACTCGCTGGTGCGCAATATTTCACCAAATTAGACCTCCGATGGGGATATAATAACGTCAGGATCAAGAAAGGGGACGAATGGAAAGCTGCTTTCATTACCAACAGAGGATTATACAAACCAACTGTTATGTTCTTCGGTTTATGCAATTCGCCATCTACATTCCAAACTATGATGAACGAATACTTCAGAGACATGATTAATGAAGGATGGCTCATTATCTACATGGACGACATCTTGATATGTTCTCAGAATTTGAATGAACTAGAAGAACGAACAAAAAGGGTTCTCGATCGATTAGAAGAGAACGATCTGTTCCTGAAGTTAGAAAAATGTAAATTTGCTGTTCAAGAAGTTGAATTTTTGGGCATGATCATCTCACCCGGAAAAATACGAATGGATCCTATCAAACTCACAGGAATAGCTGATTGGCCAGTACCATCGACGGTTAAACAAGTCCGATCATTCCTAGGTTTTGGAAACTTTTACAGACGTTTTATTGGAAACTTTGCAGCAATCGCAAAACCACTCACAGATCTAACCAAGAAAACGGAACCATTTGACTGGAATAATGAGCGCCAACTTGCCTTTGACACCCTAAAGCAACGGTTCGCCTCTATGCCAGTATTGTTAATGCCAAATCCTGCAAAACCATTCATCCTTCAAACCGACGCCTCCAATAAAGCAATTGGAGCGGTACTGAAACAGGCTGATGAATCTGGAGCACTCCATCCGTGTGGATTTATATCTCATGCGTTAACACCAACGGAACAGAATTATCAAATTTATGACAGAGAACTGCTTGCAATCATCAAGGGACTTGCAGTATGGCGCCATCTATTACATGGTTCTCCTCACATGATCATCGTCCATTGTGATCACAAGAACTTGTCCTACTATCGAACTGCTCAACGCTTAACACCTCGACAAGCTTGGTGGTCATCATTACTATCTGAATATGATCTTCGTATTGAACATATACCTGGCACAAAAATGTTCGAAGCAGATGCATTATCCAGACGGCCAGATCATATGGGAAATGATGAGGAACAAACTACGGTCACGGTTTTGCCGAATGACCGATTTATTCGACTAATCAATGATGATCTTGCCAGCGAATTAAAGAAATACATGGCAAACGACGATTTTGGACGCATCCTTATTGAAGTTATCACTAAGCAAAGGGCACCACCAATTAAATCCAAACTACAAGACTGGACATACACTCATGGTATCGTTTATTACTTGGGCAAGATCTATGTGCCTGATCGAATTGAGTTGCGCACTCGATTAATTAAGGAGATACATGAAGCATTATCTTCAGGACACCCTGGACGATTGAAAACACTAGCACTTTTGAAGCGTGATTATTGGTGGCCTGGAATGTATAGACATGTCAAAGAATGGGTTGAAGGTTGTGCACTTTGCCAACAGATGAAAGTCAATACCCACCCAAATTCACCGGCATTAATCCCTATTCCATCAAAAGCTACTCGGCCATTTCAACAAGTCACACTGGATTTTATCACCGATCTTCCTATATCTGACGGTTATGACTCCATTCTGGTCACGGTGGACCATGGCCTTACGAAGGGGGTAATTTTTACTCCTTGCAATAAGACGATCGACGCCTTAGGAACTGCAGACCTCTATATCTCTGAAATATTCAAACGCTTTGGACTCCCTGACATCTTAATCTCGGATAGAGGACCGCAATTCTCCGCCAAAGTATTTCAAGAAATACGAAAAGCTCTAGGAATCGATCATAGAATGAGCACAGCCTACCATCCTCAGACAGATGGAGAAACTGAACGTGTAAATCAAGAACTCGAAATTTATCTTCGAATGTTCTGCGCAAATGAACCTCATAAATGGAAACCACTACTACCCATCGCTGAATTTGCACATAATAATCGATATCACGACACAATAAAGACATCACCATTTCAACTTATGTACGGATCAGATCCAATCGCTATCCCTACAGCAGCAATCAAGATGACCGCACCAGCAGCAGAAGAACGACTTCTGATGCTCCGAAAAGCTAGAGAAGAAGCCCTAGCCGCTCACGAACTAGCTAGACAAATGGTCACTCATAGATACAGAGACAAGTCAATCAGATTCGAAAAGGGTGACAAAGTCTGGCTCGAAAACAAGAATCTCCACATTCCATATCAATCAAGAAAGTTAGCACCAAAACGGGAAGGACCCTTCCAGGTTGAACAAGTCATGGGACCAGTTACTTACAAATTGAAATTACCGAAACAATGGCGCATTCACCCTGTGTTTCATGCATCGCTCCTCACTCCATATAAGGAAACCTCAATGCACGGCCCGAATTTCACTATGCCACCTCCCGATATGGTTAATGGACAAGAAGAGTTTGAGATCGAGGCTATCCTTGGACATCGAAAACGCGGAGCCAGTTATCAATATTTAGTCAAATGGAAAGGCTATGGAGCAAATGACAATACCTGGGAACCAGAACGACATCTGGGCAATGCTGCGGATATTTTGGTAGAATATAAAAACAGAAGAAATTATTGAAGCAATCAACGCTATGACTTATTATCGCACCAACCTCCAATTAAAACATAATATCCGCTATGTCAAGAGATTTTGCAGAACTGTTGGACGATACACCCCTACTGTCAAAACCAGATACTCTGTCACGCAGATGTTCGTTCCTGCCTTTAAACACCCTTCCAAACGAACACTCTCTATATATCAGAAACTGAAATACGTCCCAATGATGTCAAAACCGCCTAAAGTATCACGATTACCTCCTCACAAACGAACGCATCCACAAGGCCATACAGAGATCCCATATAATGCTTTATCAAAGTACCTTCCCCAGTATCATCGTCTCTCTTTTGATCTAGGGGAGTTACCCACGTTTCAGGAAGCCGAATCACATTACCTTCCAGCATCAGTTCACCCTTGTTTTCAATATGACAACATTTATCACAGAGTTTGGTTACGACGAACCTTCCCTGAATTATCAGAAGCTTTACAATGGATTATCCAGCTTGGCAGAGACATTTCCGCGGAACAATGGCAATATGAACGACGAATGAACATAAGGGGAAGTGAAAATTTTAACCGCACACAAGCGCAAATGGAAATAACACTTGCAACCGAACGATATTACGATCTTCTGAACCAGGCAATACAGGCTAGTATGAACAATCCAGAAATACGTGTCACACGACATACACACCCTGAACAAATCCGTATTCCACACCCTGACGATGCAAGAACCCGATCAGAACAAGAAGAAGCAGCTAGAAACTCTCGTGAGAACTTTCTCAGAATCAGGGAACCTGAGATCGAAGAGATCTTAGCTTTGGACTCCGACGATGAGATTTGGGATATTTAAACCACACTCAATGGTCTAAACCCCTCATCTTATCGATACAGCATGTCCGCCATCGTCGTCATCGCCTACCTCGTCGCTTTTGCCTTCGCGCTCCTGGTCACAGCCTGTGGCCATTGTTATGATCCCTCTCTCGCCGCTGCTTCCCCGTTTGTTGCCACCGCCCATGACCTCCCCATTGAGGTCTTCGTCACCGTCACCACCACCATCGACGATTATCTTTTCCCGAATTGGCCTGCCTCCCCTTCGTCCACCGTCGCCGACCTCCACCAACATCCAGATGAGCTCGCGGACTTCGTCATTGAAGAAGAAGCACCTTTACCCGCTCCACCCGCACCACCTCTCGCCAGGATCCCTAACGCCACCCTTCTTCGGGCTCAGGAAGCCCTCGCCACCTTCATCGTCGACTATCAACTTTTTGCCGGACCCCTCGATGCCATGCTCAACACCGCCCTCACCACTGACCCTCACACCATCACGGATGAAGAACGCGATGCGATCCTTGAACAAACGGTCCAGCTCGACTATATTACAAGGACGTTGCAATGGCGGTTCGAAACCGCTAACCATGATGTCAACACCATCGCCGAATGGTTGAAATTGCGAAGGGATCATGGGTGGACAAATGGAGGAAACCATGGTTGGGGAACAGGTTAAGAAGTCGGTGACTTCTTACATACGAAGGGGGTAATGTTACAGTTTCTTTTCCTTTCGTCGACAGACTTACTTTATTATATAATCATCGTTATGCGTTTCATGGACGCTCATCTCCTTTAGCTACTTTACCTTCACATTTCCTTTCTTAGGTATTTAGCTGTACGTTTCCTTTTATATTTCTCTTGTTCTTTTATGTATATAAACCTTCTTGTAAAGTAGCTAGACTCCAGTTCCAACTTAATCGAATTCTTCTCTCAACTTCTGAACGAAAACTCCTCGCTCTCATCTCTTTGAGCTCGTCGTTTATTTGACCTTTGTCATCATTTGACTTAGTGTCCAGAACCTGTCCAGTAGGCTGGGAGCAGACCGAGACTCTGCTTGCCACTGTTGACTTAGAACGAATTGCGTTGAGAGCATCGATCTTAACATAATCCAATAATTGTCTTCTCCCCATTGATTGTCCAGTGCCAGTTGCCAGATCGTCCCATCTCATCACTGATCATCAACGAGGTGAATCGTGTTGTCTCTCCAATCAATAGTCAGGTTATTTTCTTCTAACCAAGGAATTCCCAATATTAATCATTGGTCTCCTAACTTGGTGATTAAGAACCAGTTATTGTGACGCTTTCCTCCAATTGAATATTGGATTAATACTCGATGAGTGATCATCCCATTTGTGTTGATTGTTCCATCTGTGTTCCTAACTCGAATCGGTTTTCTTAGCTTTTCTTTTGGTAGTTTTGTTGTTATTTCTTTGTCAATAAAGTTCCCTTCTGCTCCACAATCGATGAGGGCAGAGGTTTCAGTGGGTAAATTGATCGTTTCAACAGTGATTGAAAGGCACTTGTCATTATTCGATCGTACTATTACAGAATCAAGCGCTAACTGTGAAAGTCCATTTGCTGTGGAAGTGCCAACCGCTGTGTGACGCTTCCTGATCAAAAACCCTCATTCTTGAGTTCATTAAGAAGACCTTCTTGTTCATCGGCCTTCATTCCAGCAAGGATCGCTCTGATACTTGCAACTGGGTCGTCTTGCTTGTCCTTGGGCGCATCTTCTGGGATGGATCTAATCCCCTTGTTCTGAAATGATGAGGAGGACCTGAAGGAGGCGTTTGGAGTAGTGTTTCGTTTCAGACAATTTTTTGAAACATGTCCCTGGTTTCCACATCTGAAACACTTCCCTGTTTTCATGTACTCCTCTTTTTGTTCATCTGTCAAATGTCCAGTGGGCATAGCATTAACTGATTGAGTTGCTCCGCTCCTAGTGTTGATGTTTTGGTTAAAATTAGAGCAGTTCCCTTGTCCTGGTTTGCGTCCAAGTGCTCGCATCATTTCCCAAGTGCCATGAAGCTGTTCTGCTTTTTCATATGCTTCTTTCATCAATAAAACGTTCACCTCAAGAATTTTAGTGGCAATACTTTCAGGGAGTCCTTTGACAAATGCCTGAAGTTATGCGGTTGTCCCTTTCAATCCTGACGTTCCAATCTCCATGCGGAATTTTCTAATATATTCAGGGACTGAAATGTCACCCCCTACTCTAAGATTGGCCAAATTGTTCAAGGCCCTGAGTGCACTATTAACTTCACCCCAATCGGCTAAAAAGCACTTCTGGAATTCAGCCCAACTTGTCCAAGTAAGGGTCGTTTCTTTGTCATTGTCTAGTTCTTCTTTGATTAGAACCTTCCAATCGTCGAGTTCCTGTCCTAGGCAGGCAAGAGCAAATCGAATCTGTTTCTGGCCTTTGTTCTTATAATTGTCATTGTTTAAAACAAAGTAGTCTTCTAGGTTTCCAATAAAAGCCTTTGCTTTGGTGCGTTTCCCTGTAAAAATGCGCATGGGCTGCGGCTTAATATCTCCTTTAGAGGCAGGTGCTGCTGTGTCAGATGCCATCTTTTCTGTTTCTTCTTTCAGGTCTGTAGGTTCTCCTGTTTCGTCTTTCTTCTTTTCTGATTCTGGATCTCCAAATAGATTCGCTTCGATCTGTTTCTGTTCTTGGAATTCTATCCAAGGCTGTAGTTCTCCTTCCCTAAGTGCGTATCAATCTCGTTCTGCAATATCAGCAAGGTTGAGATATTCGTTCCACCAAGAGAGTTCTGGTTCGTTTGTAGGCAGTTTGAATAAAGAATGAAGTTCTTCTTCGTGTTCTTCGTTTATCCAATCGATCCAAATGTCATCCGGGAAGGCATCCTCTAGTCCTTCAGTGTAATCACCTTCAAAGAGGGATTCTGGTACTGGTTCGTTCTTTTTCTTAGTTCTTGAACAGAAAAACCACCCTGTTCTTGTAGTTGATGGAAAGACTTCCCTTCAATCTAGATAATACTTTCATCTGAAATGGACAGAGCCGTTTGGGGGTCTGAGGGTCGAGGTTCAGGTATCAATGGTGTCTGGCTAGTGTAGAAACACTGAGTGGTCTGAGAGTTCCAACTTGTGTTAAGATCGATGCTCTCAATGCGGTTCGTTCTAAGTCAACAGTGGCAAGCAGAGTCTCAGTCTGCTCCCAGCCTACTGGACAGGTTCTAGATGCTAAGTCAAATGATGAAAAAGGTCTTTAGTCGACGACAAGCTCAAGAGGAAGAGAGCGAGGAGTTCAAGTCAAAATTGAGAGTAAGATTCAATTAAGTTGGAACTAGAGAAGGTACATGATATTCTAGGGTTTATATACATTTTGAGAACAAAGAAAAATGTAAAGGGAATGCACAGTAAGCGCAGCTAATTACCTATGAAGGAAATATGAAGGTGTTAGCTAAAGGAGATAAATGTCCACTAAACCGTATAGTAATCATGATGTAATACTAGTATGTCTGTCACAGAAGGAGAAAAAGAAACTGTAACAGTAGTAGTCAACTACATCGCTTTGCCTTGGCCAGATCTCTGGTTCGTCTATTGCTTCATTTCCTCCTTCCATTTCATTTAAAAGATGACCCAAAGGGACCAGGGGAATGTTAGGATGGATAGCACCAGCAGAAAGGCTGGTCTTGGTTTCATCTAAGATGCACACTGGAGATGGAGATACTTGAACAAGTTTCAGTTACTAAGCGCACCTTTCCTGAGCCTTTGCAGATTGTTTCCACATAGCCGGAGATGCCGCTTATGCTTTGCAGATGACTCATGCTGTGAAATGTCCCTGGCACAAAGGGTGACATCCTCACCTCTCATTTTTGTACATATATGGCATCTGATAGGCGCATTGCATGCTGAGCCAATGATGCAAGTTGTCACAGGCTCATATACTGTTGATCAATGTTCAAGCCTTGTTTTAACAAAAATACATCCCACTGTGACTCACCTTCATGATCCAACTGAATGCAATCCTTTGGCATGAGTTGTCGACACAGTGTTGCAGCCTGGAGCTTGACAAATCAGAGATGATATTGATCAACAAAGTCACATGCCATTACTGATCTGCCATTACTGATCTGCCATTACTGATCCACAAGGTGTGCTCACCCTTTGACGTTTTCTTTCATGAGTGATGTGTGCATCAATCATCTTCAATACCTCAGCTTACATATGGCACATGTGGTGCAGAATCTGTGCGCACTTGGAGAATTGATTGCCTATGTCACACTATTCATGTCACCATAACACTCTTTGTAAGCCCAATCGCAACTGTGACAATGTGGTTTCCACAGTTAACCTGTGTTACTGTTCCATGAGACGTGCTCACCCTCTTACGTTTTCTTTCATGAGTGATAAGTGGGTCAATAATATTCAATAGCTCAGGTTACATATCGCCCATGCTGTGCACAATCTGCATGCCCTTGACGATTTGATGAGTATGTCACACTACCTGAGTCACAGCCTTGAACTGTGACCACATGAAACATGAAACACTGAGGCCGTCAATAATGCCAACTGTACTATCTACACCCACTGCTAGTGCAAGTGTTGCTTATCATAGCACTATCTGTATCGAAATCATCAATTGCCACCTGATCTTTGTATTGATAACAAAATCGTGAGCTGAGTGAGACATAATAGACCTTTCTAAATATCTTGAAACAGCCATTACAAATTACCGTTTCATTTCCTCAAGAATTATGTCACTTTATCCAGCCTGTTATTTGTGCGAAACCTTCAGACGTCAATGGCAATCCTTCTGAACTATTGGGCGGTGATGTGGACACTGAACATCAGGTATGTAAACAGTAGTTACTTGGTGCATGCATGCATAACACTCACCCTACACAGGCAGTTGACATTACCTTCCTCCCTTTGCCATCAAACTTCAACTACAGCCATGCTGAGTGTTGGCACTTACTTGCCAACAAGATCTCAGACTGGCTCATTGACGTTGTCATTGAAGATGACTTACCTGAGTGGTCATGGGGCCTTGAGGCATTTTGGATGGCATTCATAGCAGCACATCCATTATTTCCCAATGGTGAATGGTTAGCATGGAGCGTGAAGATACCGATGGAAGGTTCTTTTATGCAAAGCTGGTTGGATGGAAGCTTGCATCTTGATGACAGCAATTTTTACACTGACTTGTGGCTGCAATTCCAGCAGCATGTATCCCTCATGTACCCTCAGGCACTGTTAATTCCTTTTGAAAGTGTCTAGAACTGTAGCTTTTATATATCATGATAGCTGTTCCAAGCCTGTTCACACTAATGCATGTCAGAATAGTATATCCCTCTTGGAGCCCTTTTGAATGGCGTCGGCCCATCGCTCAACTTCAAACCTTCAATCAAAGGTACCAGAAATGCATGCCACAACATTTTACACATGCTCTTGGGTTATAACTTTAGTGCTATTCCATTACTTTCTGATAGCCATGTTGGTGTGCTCAGTGACAAATATATATATATATTATTGGGAAATTTTCCGGCTTTGTGGCTGTTGTGGGGAGTCTTAACTATTTTTGGGTTGTTTTTCAAACAAAATCTGCCAGGCTTCCGTGCATGCTAATGCCATTTAGACATGTAGATTGATAGGGTTGGTGAGAGTCTAAAATAGATTGGGTAAGCAATGATCCTTGCAAATCGATCAATGCTATAAATAGCCAAACTAGGTTTGGGATCGCTCTAAGGATAGAACGATTTTTCCTCCATCTGGGTAGAATTCCAAGTGCTTCATAGACATTTCAGTTTGCTCTTTGTCATAAATGCGCTTTATAATTCATTGTCAGAAGTGTTTCCACACTTCTATTGACTTGGGGGCTCCATCAAGTTCCCCACAGCCAGTTAAAAATATCCACCAGCTATATTTAGATACTAAGCTATTTATGATGCTAAGAAGTGTTCCTACTCTAAATGGGATGCTAATCAGTGCCCATTGATGGTCTGCGTGTACCATGGAACAAGGTCTGAGCAGCACGACCCTTATACAGAATAGTTTTATAAATAGATGTGAAGAATGAGACAAAAACTCATATAATGATATAAGCACTTAATTATTCATGGCCAATAGGGGGGTGTGATACCTTTCCAAGTCTAGACTATGACATCATAACTCTTTATCTGCCATGGGGCAGCCCTAAACCCGAGTGATTTAATCGGTTCACCAGACCGAGTGGTTTATTGATCCACCAATCAAGAAGTTTCTATTATTAACCCAGATATCGCAAAACTGGGGACTAGTAGAGTGTGTCACACTGGTGATTATTGTTACACCATCCAAGGTGGTCACTCAACCCAAAAGGGGAGTGAAGACTATTCCTGTCATAGCCCAAGAGTAGCACATTAGCAGGAACAAACATCAGTAAACAGGTACAAAGAACAGTACTACAGGCATATACGCTATGTACAACCTTCCTTGTTTACCTTTGTTATGACAAGAGGTTGCTGACTAAATGTCTATGCCAGCAACAAGGCCATTCGTCCCAGCGGGGCCCATAACCTGTTGAAAACTTATGACGGCAGCGCAGACCAAGGCTTAGTAAATGGGAAACTTACTTAATACTGTTTGTAGTTGTTGAAGGCTGTTTAGGAGCTAGGGGCTCAACTAACAGATAACAGAGACAATGCTATGTTATTGAAATGAGGGCATAAGGCCCTCCTTATATACATGTGGGCCAGAGCACATTAGGACTACCTAGGGTTGCCAGCAGAGCACTACAGAGGGTAGCACCAGGTGGCAACTGGGTGTAGCACCAGGTGGCACTGTGGGTAGCGCCAGGTGGCGCTTTGCTGGCATCTCTACTCTGAGTATGAACTCTATAATTTCTGTCAAACTCTACAGTGACTCAAAAAAGCGATTCAATGTTTGGTGTTTTTGGACTATTTGTGAAATAACTCAGAAACAAAGATAAACAAAGGTAAACTATGAGGGGCTGAGTAAGAGCACTACATAAGGGCTACATGTTGATAAAATAATTACGTTAACAAGGATTGTATTCATGGAGATATGGGCATTTAAATTTGATGAGTCATTGAATCACTTTTTGAGTGTGTATAAGAAATATAAGAAATGGTTATTCCAGTACTTTGTATTACCCCCCATTGCTTTTATCACTTCTTCCACCCTTCTAGGCATGCTTTCAATTAAGTTCTGACACACCTCTGGCTCTATATCATTCCAGACCTCTGCCACATCTCCTAAATCTGCCAAACTCCCTTGGCTGGTTGGCCTGCTACATTTTGATATAATGCTAGGGGTATTAAGGTCTCAAAACTGTGGAGGGTAGTCTAGAAGCATGATATTATTCTCTTCCATCCAATTTTTGGCCTTTCTAGAAGTGTGCTTGGGTCATTGTCTTGTTGGAAAGTGACATCTTCTTCAGCAATACCAGATTTGTCCAAGCTGTGCAGCAAGTGACTCTCCACAATGTGCACATACTGATCAGAATTTATGCTCCCCTCAACCTCTGCAAGCTTTCCCACACCATTCCAGCCCATACAGCCCCACCATACCATGATGTCCAAACATCACTGTTCCTTGTACCTCGCTTTTGATCAACCCCTAGCCCACCTATTTCCACACCAACTGGTTACCGTATTACCTGATATTGACCTTTGTCTCATTTGACCAAATTACCCTCTTCCAGCCCACTCCTTGTGCTTCCTCCCATGCACTATGGTGAACAGTGACTCTTTCTTCTTTGTGACAGCCTTGAATGAATGCTCCTTGGGGACATTTCTAACTGCCCAGGTAGAAACTGGGTGGGGATGATGGTGTTTATGTGCCTGGTAACCTGTACAGCATTTGCAGCCTTGTTGGTGGTCATCTGTGAGAGGATGAAGCAAGTGGCAGTAGCAGAGATCTTGGAAGGATGATCAAGATGAGATGTTTGTTGGTTGGGAAAAATGGTTCAGAGTACTCTGGAGTCAGTAGGCTGGCTAAGACCAGTGTGAGAGGCAATATAGCAGGTGGAGTGACCATGGGAGGCAAGGGAAACAAGATTTGCCTTGTAAGCAGCAGGGATGGGGCACATGTCAGAAGTGGAGTGTTAAGATCGATGCTCTCAACGCAATTCGTTCTAAGTCAACAGTGGCAAGCAGAGTCTCGGTCTGCTCCCAGCCTACTGGACAGGTTCTGGACACTAAGTCAAATGATGACAAAGGTCAAATAAACGACGAGCTCAAAGAGATGAGAGCGAGGAGTTTTCGTTCAGAAGTTGAGAGAAGAATTCGATTAAGTTGGAACTGGAGTCTAGCTACTTTACAAGAAGGTTTATATACATAAAAGAACAAGAGAAATATAAAAGGAAACGTACAGCTAAATACCTAAGAAAGGAAATGTGAAGGTAAAGTAGCTAAAGGAGATGAGCGTCCATGAAACGCATAACGATGATTATATAATAAAGTAAGTCTGTCGACGAAAGGAAAAGAAACTGTAACAGATTAGGGTCAAAACATCAGCATCTCAGGCACTGGAACATCAACTGAAAAGGAACGAACCAAAGACAGAACTACCTACAGAATACGAGAAATGGCGATTGGTTTTTGAGAAGAAAGCATCAGAGCAATTTCCTACCTCTAGAACTTGGGATCATGCAATCGATCTGAAAAATGGCTTCACCCCTAAAGTTAGCAAGATCTACCCACTATCAATTAAGGAGCAGTCGTCCTTAGATGAATGGATTGAAGAACAACTTGTTAAAGGATACATCAGACCATCAAAATCACCCCAGGCCTCGCCATTCTTCTTTGTTCTGAAAAAGGAAAGCGGAGCGTTAAGGCCATGTCAAGACTACAGATACCTGAATGATTGGACAATCAAGAACGCATACCCACTGCCCCTAGTATCCGATCTCCTTACTAAACTTGCTGGAGTGCAATACTTCACCAAATTAGATCTCCGCTGGGGATACAATAATGTCCGAATCAAGAAGGCGACAAATGGAAAGCAGCCTTTATTACAAATAGAGGATTATATGAACCAACTGTTATGTTCTTTGGACTATGCAACTTGCCATCTACATTCCAAACCATGATGAATGAATATTTCAGAGATATGATTAACGAAGGATGGCTCATCATTTACATGGATGACATTTTGATTTGTTCCCAAAGCAAGACAGAATTGGAAGAGCGAACAAAACAAGTTCTAGACCAATTAGAAGAGAACGACTTGTTCCTGAAACTGGAAAAGTGTAAATTCGCTGTACAAGAAGTCGAGTTTCTAGGAATGATCATATCGCCTGGAAAAATACAGATGGATCCTATCAAACTAGCAGGGATGGCCGATTGGCCAGTACCAACAACAGTCAAACAAGTTTGATCATTCTTAGGCTTTGGAAACTTCTATCGACAATTCATTGGAAATTTTGCGGCTATAGCAAAACCACTTACTGATTTAACAAAGAAGACAGAGATATTTGACTTGAATACTGAGCGTCAAGCTGCTTTTGATACCCTAAAACAACGATTCGCCTCCATGCCAGTTCTCTTAATGCCAAACCCAGCAAAACCATTTATCCTCCAAACTGATGCCTCTAACAAGGCAATAGGAGCGGTATTAAAACAAGTGGACGATTCTGGCACACTACATCCCTGTGGTTTTATTTCCCACGCCCTAACACCAACGGAACAGAACTACCAGATTTATGATAGTGAATTACTTGCCATCATTAAAGGGTTGGCAGTTTGGTGTCACCTTCTACATGGATCACCTCATACAATCATTGTTCATTGCGATCACAAGAACCTGTCCTATTACAGAACTGCTCAACGATTGACACCTAGACAAGCCAGATGGTTGTCTCTATTATCTGAATTTGATCTCTGGATTGAACATGTGCCAGGAACAAAGATGTTCGAAGCAGATGCTTTATCTAGACAACCAGATCATATGGGAAATGACAAAGAACAGACCACAGTCACCATGTTACCAAATGATCGCTTCATTCGCCTTATCAACAATGATTTAGCCAACGAACTGAAGAAGTATATGGCGAATGACGATTTTGGACTGATCCTGATTGATGTTATTAAAAGACAAAGAGCACCACCAATCAAATCAAAGCTACAAGACTGGACATATACCCATGGCATCATAAGGACTCGCTTAATTAAAGAAACGCATGAAGCTTTATCTTCAGGACATCCTGGCCAATTGAAAACATTGGCGCTTCTAAAACGCGACTACTGGTGGCCAGGAATGTACAGACATGTCAAAGAATGGGTGGAAGGCTGCGCACTATGTCAACAGATGAAGGTTAATACCCACCCAAATGCACCAGCATTAGTTCCTATTCCATCATCTCTGAAATCTTCAAGTGCTTTTGTGAGGGCTCTGTGTTGTTCCTCTGGGGAGCCCTCGTCTTGTTATTGGGACTGTTCGTTTAGTGCATTTATAGAACGCACTTTATCTTTTTTTAATTATACATAGTGATGCGCGTGACCTTATGTTGCACGCCCAAAGAATTAGATAAGCAGTTTACTTTTTTGTTCTTGCCACCGCGTTGCACATCCAATATAATTGGTTCAGTGTACGATGCACTGCGAGAATTAAGTAAGAAACCAAAAACCATTACACTTTTTTACACTTCCAAAGTGGTGTAAACGCACTTTAAGCCGGAAAGCAGTACTTCACACTCCCCCCCATGTTCCACCGGACTCCTGGTCAGTCCTGGTCAGTCCTGGTCAGTCCTGGTCATTCCTGGACAGTCCTGGACAGTCCTGGTCAGCCACAGGACTCAACCAGGACTCAACCAGGACTCAACCAGAACTCCGCCAGAACCCAACCATACCACAACTCCTGTACATACAAATAACAGCAAATCCACCCTTGATTGAATTCTCACCTTCATCTCACTCAGTGTGCATTCTCACCATGTTCCCACACTTCCTACCATATTCCTACCCACTTGTCCACATTCTTACCTCATTTCCATACCCTTCATTGCATTTTCCCACACCCCAGTACTTCTTCACATGTTCCTACATTTCCACCCATGTTCCCACACCTCTTCCCATTTTCTCACACTTCCTACCATATTCCTACCCACTTGTCTGCATTCTTACCTCATTTCCAAACCCTCATTGCATTTTCCCACACCCCAGTACTTCTTCACATGTTCCTACACTTCCACCCATGTTCCCACACCTCTTCCCATGTTCCCACACTTCCTACCCTATTCCTACCCACTTGTCTGTCTTACCACTCCAATGCCCCTCATTGCATTTCCCCACATCCCAGTACTTCCACCCATGTTCCCACACTTCTACCCATGTTCCCACACTTCTATCCATGTTCCTACACCTCCTGCCATGCTTCAACACATATCTGTCTTCTCATCATCTTCCCACACCCTATGTGCAATGTTTTCACATCACTGTTATCCTTACCACATTCCCACACATCAAGTTTCCACCCATGACCTGTCTACCTTCTCACCATATTCCTGGACCCCTATATCCATTCCTATGATTTTCCCACCCCCTGTTGCATTCTTGCCACATTCTCACAGCCCCAATTCTTACTACCACATTCCCTTTATAAACTTTTTCAGCTACAATGGTCCATGACTTGCTTGAATGTATTTTTACCTTCTTTGTTCTTATGAAAATTCTTCAGCTATGATAGTCCATGACTTGTTTGAATGTATTGTTACATTCTTTTCATTGATTTACATTCTTTATAAAAATTTTCAGCTACAATGGTCCATGACTTGCATGAATATATTGTTACCTTCTTTGTTCTTATAAAATTCTTCAGCTACGATAGTCCATGACTTGTTTGAGTGTATTGTTGCCTTCTTTCCATTAATTTTGTGATAAATATACTTATAAAATGAATTGATTTGTCCATAACTCATATTTGCTTAATTTCATTCAAATGTATGTAGGAGTATTTTTATTCAAGTAACTACAACTAAACATAATTATCTATTCTTCTTCATTCATTTCCTCAGTTGTTATTCCCTTTATTTCTTGACCTTCAATGACTCGTTTAGTGTGGTAGCAAAGCATGGCAGGTAAAAACCAATTGAAATTTGTAGAGGTCATTCTATTGAGTATCTGCTCAAATCCACCTAGCCATGCATTCAATTGTTCACATGCTTGTGTATTGAAAGCACGCTTGTAGTATAATTGTCCCTGGGCATTTCTTTCTGCAACTACCAAGTTGGGTGCAGAGCCATTCAAAGGAGCAGGATTGCACCAGGTCTGGCACAACCTATCTGTGGCTCGGTGGTTGACATAGTGGTAGGAGTCAACTATAAACCTTGTTGTCTGCTTCCACTGTTCCCAGCTACCATTTATTAAGCAGGAACGGAGAACCATGCATGCCTTATCAATACAGACATAGTTAGGCCTTGATTCTGCAGTAGGATAAATGCTCTCCAAGAACTGCAGAATGTTAGTAGGTGACTCTGACTTTGCAAACTTGGCCCAAGCAATCACAACTCCACAAGGGGCACATATGGTTTCAACACAGTAAAATCTTGGAGGAGTAAAATTATGTCTTGGTCTCTGTGTTGGTTGAATAACATCATGAGGCTGTACACTTGTAGATGCTTCAGGTAGCCATGGCAGGGCTTCATCTGGCCTTTGTCTGAGTGCCCTTCTGTAACCTCCTAGTGCCTGTTGTCGATGGTTTCTAATATGTCTCTCCCAGATACCTTCATGCTGTTCACATGCCTTGGTGCCTTGTACTTTGGTATTTGAGCAGCCTGAGACATGGCAAATTCCACCATAGAGATTCTCATGATATGCACAATAAACACCCCCACGTGCATTCTGAAGGTCATTGGTGCAATTCTGATAAGCACAATATGTATGGCCCATGACTATGCCATCCATTACAACCAATTTTACAGGAGCACAGTCATCACCACCACCACCACCATCATCATCACCATCATCATGAGTTGATTCTTGTTCATTTCCTGAATGTAGCACAATATTATCCATCTCCAATGTTGCTAATCCATCATTTTCTGTGATGACATCAGCAGTACTTTTATACTGCTGTGTGCATTCAGTGCATGCATGATGTTGAGCACTCCTAATGATGCCATTCTCCCCAAGGATGCCAAATGCTTCTGATGTCACTTCATCTATTGAAAGTTTATCATCCAGGATGAGATTGATATTGGACTCTGATGCTATGAAGCGAATAGATTCTTGTACAAAGGCATGCCAAATGTGGTGTCTTGTAACTGTTCTTACTTCCTTAAAAGCATCATTCCAGAAATCTTTATAGGCTGCTGCAGATGCATGAAAGCTATGCATACCACTTAGTACAGCAGAGGTGAATTTGCGGTCAACCCACAAATTCTGCCCAATCTTCATATACCTAGCAGTATTAAGATAGACCCTTTCATGGTCACCCCCACTTGTGGGTGCACTCTCATGGTCCATATAGTATGTTGTATTGCATTTTTTGCAATGTCCACAAAG
Source organism: Amanita fuliginea (assembly GCA_023014435.1). Lineage (NCBI taxonomy): Eukaryota > Fungi > Basidiomycota > Agaricomycetes > Agaricales > Amanitaceae > Amanita > Amanita fuliginea. Next base: position 1,821,195 of record JAEBUQ010000015.1, on the reverse strand, counting down.
CACTGTAACATTCTCATAATGGTTGAAGTCTTTGATCAATGACACATATGGAATGTCTTTTTTCTTTGTCCATTGGTAAAGAGCAGCATCATTGCATGTGGAAGTCTGACATACAGCCACTCCAGGGCAAATGCATTTGACAGGTTGCAGTATCCTGTGTGACACTAATTTCAACTCTCCTTTGAATTCACCCTTAGAATTACATGGATTTAATCCCAGAAGTTTGGCTAGAGCCTCAGCTTTGAAACCAAGTGCAATGCTGACTCCATTCTCTGACATTTGTGTGTTTGAGTCAGATTTTTTTAACAGATGTGCTTTTGCCCCTTTCAGCTTATCATTCAATGCATTCCCAAGACACCTGATCCAACCTGTTGCTGCTACAGGTTTCTCATTCATGCCTGCAGCACTCTTTTGACGGAAGTGCAAACTAAGAAGGTCAGTATTCTGAGTGACTGTAAAGAGTGTCATTAAGACAGTTGACAATGTCACACTGGAATTGAAATTATCCTCCACAAATTTGTTAAACACCTTGAAAGTAATGTCAGGGAATGCTCTTTCTCCTTGTGCAGCAACACCAGGAATGTGACAGAGGAAGAAGATTACCATCAATAACCAGCTGACTTGATAGGCACATTCAAACACAAGGCAACTGTTAGATTGACACAATGAAATGCATATATACAAGGTACATGTCATGGCTTACTGATGTCTCCTGCTTTTCTTTGGCTGACCTGTACCTTTGGTTCCAGAGCTCTCCCTGCCTTTAGCTTCTTTCCTTCTCCTCTCCTTTTCCACCTTGCTTGTGTTCCTCCTTTCTTTCACCTCCTTCAACTCAGAAAATGTGTAAGTTAACTTATCCTTGTTCCAAATATCCAAGTTGGTAGGGCTACCATCTTTTCCCTCCAGCCACTCCTTGATGTCTGGATAATTGTTGATGTCACAAAATGCTGGTACAATGTAGGTGAACCAAGTTGTCTTGGATGCAAACAGCTGAATGATGGAACCACTTGTTGGTTTCTTTCCAGGCCAAGTCCCAGCTTGCAACTTCTCATTCATTGTCTGTTGGGCTTCTAGGCATGCTTTGTACCTCTCATAATATTGTTTAATTCCAATATTCTTGGAATCAGTGACCAATTTCTCATCAATATTGAGAAGAGCAACAAGTGTATCCTTAGAAAGCTCAGCAGTGACTTGGCCATGTGTATGCCCAGAGGCAGAAGCAGAAGCAGAGGCAGAGGCAGAGGCATGGGTACTGTGCCCAGCTCTTGTGAGATCTAAGGGATTAGTAGCATTCTGGGTTCCTGAGATCAGAGTGGTTTTTAGAAAGGTAATTTTACTCACAACACAAAGAGTCAAAGTTGGTCTTCCATTGTCATGTATCCATTGAACCTCATCATCATCTTCCACAGCAATCTCATAGCGTCCTTTCATATTCCATTGCCCATCTTCATGGACAAGAATATATTGTCTACCATCTGACAATTTTCAATAGAAAAAAAACATATTAAGAATCAAACTTACTTTCAATGGGAGAATTACGTCTAGCCAACTTTCTGAGCACAGGAGCAATAGTTGGTGTCACCTTGGCTCTGATAATCAAGGGCTGGATGTTTGCATCTGCATCAGCTAAGCTGTTGAACAGCTTAACCACCCCCTCCTGCTCCTGACCAATCAGCAACTCCTGGGTATCTCCATAGTTAAAGGCATTTCCTATTGCTTTGCCTCTCAGAATACCACCAGTTGTACGAGATGAACCTTCAGGTGGGGGAGGGGAGGCCATGGGAATATCTTTAAATAGTTAGACAACCATCAGTTTCTGGAATTAACTTACCTTCATCAAATAAATTTCCAACCCCTGCCATATCACCACCAGTATTATCCTGCTTCTAACATTTGTCACTGCAAATTCCAGTTTGATCAGACTTACCTTTGCTTTCCCTTTGTCTACCTGGTTTCATCAATGGCAGGAAATTGTAAATTATGTCAGTACACTTACCTTTGCCTTTCCTTTCTCTGCTTTATTTATCTCACCTGCAAGGTCCTCCCTCTCCATGACTACCTTTGCTCCAATCTTTTGTTCCTGATTTATTTAGGAGATCTTTAATGCAGCAAGTTATGAGTGACATACTTCTTGGATTTCTTCCATGTCTCCCTCCTCTCCCTCCTCTCCCTCTCCCTCTCTCTCTCCCTCTCCCTCTCCCTCTTCCTCTTCCTCTCCCTCTTCCTCTCCCTCTCCCTCTTCCTCTTCCTCTATATCTTCCACTGCCTTAGCCCCATTGCTACTATCTGACTCATTCTCATTGCCAGACATATGCTCCTCACTCCCTAAGCTGGAGTCACAACTCTGCTCAAGCATATCAATTAATCTGACATACCTGTCTCTGACTGAGGCTTTTTACCCTTTACATCCTTGCAAATACGCATGGATTGTTGTACTGGGGCAGGTGCAAGCATGGAACCAGCTGCTGCATTGGTACGCTGGGGTGGTGCAACAGATACACCACTATCAATTAGTAGTTGTTCAGCTCTACAATTAGGAGTGGTTGGGATTATCATCAGTAAGACATATGATATTGGCAGTAAAATAATGATATATATAAATACATTACAAGGGATGAGCAGTGGCATGAAATGGCAATGGAGGATGAGGGGTGGCAGTGGTGAGGGATGGGCAGTGGCAAGGGATGGGCATTGGTGTAGGTGAGCATCAGCAGATGGGCGTGTAACAAACCCGGGGGTGTGAGATAGGCGCCAGTGGGGCAAGGGCAAGGGACAGGGGTGGCGATGAATGGGCGTTGGTGGGCGTTTGGATGGGCGTTGGCGGGGTGAAGGTGGGTGTTTGGATGGCATGGATGGGTATTTGGATGGGCGTTGGCGGGGCAAGGCAGGCGTTTAAATGGGCGTGGATGGGCAGATGGGCGTTCGGATGGGTGTGGATAGACGTATGGATGGGCATATGGATGGGCATTGGCGGGGTGTTTGGATGGGCATTGACGGGGTGAGGCGGGCGTTTGGATGGGCGTTTAGATGGACGTGGATGGGCGTTTAGATGGACGTGGATGGGTGGGCGTTGGCGTGGTGAGGCGAGCGTTTAAATGGGCGTGGATGGGCGGATGGGCGTTCGGATGGGCATGGATAGGCGTATGGATGGGCGTATAGGTGGGCATTGGCAGGGCGAGGTGGGCGTTTGGATGGGCGTTTGGATGGATGTGGATGGGTGGATGGGTGGGTGTTGGCGTGCGGATGGGCGTGGATGGGTGTATGGATGGGCGTATAGGTGGGCATTGGCGGGGCGGGGTGGGCGTTTGGATGGGCGTTTGGATGGACGTGGATGGGTGGATGGGTGGGTGTTGGCGTGGCGAGGCGAGCGTTTAAATGGGCGTGGATGGGCGGATGGGCGTTCGGATGGGCGTGGATAGGCGTATGGATGGGCGTATAGATGGGCATATAGATGGGCATTGGCGGGGCGAGGCGGGCGTTTGGATTGGATGGACGTGGATGGGTGGATGGGTGGGCGTTGGCAAGGCAGGCGAGCGTGATGACACAAAAATGAGTGGGGGACTGGTACGAAGATGTCATAACAAAAAAGAAAAAACTCACCTGGACGGAAAAGACAAATAAGCCAGGGGGATAGCACGCAGGTGAGGAGTTAGGAACAAAGACTAGGTGCGACCTGACGCACCGGGTGATCTTGCTCGATCCGTCGTCATCGCCTTTAGATTTCTTGCGCGACTCCTCGATGCTCTTGTTTGAGCTCATCGACTTTGTGCGTTTACGGCTTGATCGTGTTGATCGCCGCGGTGGGGAACGGGGGGTAGCGCGGGATGAGTGGGGCGGCATACGTGGTTGTCTGAATAGCTCGGGCGTGACGTGAGCTCAGCACGTCACGTGTGTTAGCCGCGCAGCTTCACGTGACAATCAACAAAGCGTGTTACGCGCCGCGTCGTGACACGTGTCACAACTGTATATAAGCCGCAATTCTGCCCACAGCAGGGATTCCCCTGGAGTCCCGGGGATTCCTGTCAAGGCCAGTCCTCGGGAATCCTCAGGAATCCTCGGGAATCACCAGGAATGGACTGGACTGTCAGTCCATTCCTGGTGATTCTGCAGTCGAAAACTGGTTTTACACCAGTTTCCTGAGTCCCGGGACTCTACCGGGACTCCACTGGACTCCACCGGGAATGAGGGGGGGAGTGTAAACACCTCCCGGAAAGACGTCTAAACAATGTCTTTTGGTCCACTGAGGAAACCCACGTATAAACGGCGGGAAGACCTCTCGAGCTCCCCATCAAAGACACGGGAGAGTTCCCCGGTAATAGTACCACGCTCTGTAAGTATGAGTGTGGTGGGAGACCTAAAGCCTCCCGACGACCAAAATGTAACCAAGAGAAGTGCTAGCACTTCTCAACCTAGGGCACGACTGTCGCCCTCACCTAACAGTCGAAAAACGACAGAGGTATCCAGTGGAACCTCACCAGCGAAACCGTCACCAAAAATGACGAGATCGCCACCAAGAATACTGTACTCAGTTGCGGTAAAATCCAATAAACCAGAGATCGATGTGAATCGATCTCCTACAGAAAGGGCGGCGCCTTGAGCTCATCATCATGTGGAACGCCAGAAACTTCCTATAGACAGGACTGGACAACCTCCAGGCACCTCTCAAATTAGAGGAGCCAAACCGGCTCCTGCCCCTACTGAGGTAGTAACTACCTCTATCACTGATAAAATCTTCAATGATTCCTTGAGCAAACGCCTTGGAATCGCAGTTAAACTTGACCAAAGGGTAGTCAAGTTTCAGAACGTCAGAGAGGAATCTACTGATGAAAGAGAGGTTGAATATTCAATCTCTCCATTAGACTTTGAGTCCGAACAGATAGATGAGGACTCCATCAGAGAGGATCTGGCAAATTTGACCAGAAACTCTCAATCAACTAAATCGGTCGGACAGGGCACATTCAATGTAATGATGACACCGCCCAAAACTGCCAATGTCCTAGGACAATTAATCCAAGGACAACGAAACCTAGAGATGCTCATGATAGGAAATCATGCGAGCATCAGCAATAGCTTCCATCGTTTGGAAGAAAAGACTGAGAGGACTAATAGTCATCTCAAACGTATCGCCTCACTCCTAGAAGGACAAAGGGACTCTTCTCGTTCATATCAAGGGCATACAGACTCACACGAGCGAGTAATGCCTAGACGTAACCAAGGGCTTGGTTACAGATCCGCCAGTCAAGATTCAGCTCTTGATTATATCAGTGAGGATGAACCTGCTGAGGAAAATGTTCCAGAAATGAAACAGTTTCATGGCGATGGACAGACTGGAAATCTGTCAATAACCGATGATCAACTTGAGGCCTTAATCGGACTCAAGAAACAGGAAATGATGAACACCTCATCTGACATAGCTAGCAGACGAGGTAATAATGAAACTTCATTTAACTATGAAGTTAGAATGGCTGCTACTGCGCAAAATGCAGTCATAGCAGAAATTAAGAATGGAGTCTCACCAGAAACTCTATTCCACAGAATGAACCCATTCCAAAGACCAGTCCGGGTTCATGGAACATCTGAAAGGTCATTCAGACCTTCTGAGGCTCATGAAAGACCTCGATTTTTGACAGGATCAAATTCGATTCCTGTCAATAGGACTAGTAATGAGGAACGTTCTAGTCCTGATATAACTGCACCCCCTCGAAGAACCAGGTTCAAAGAGGAGGTCAATGATATTAGAGAAGGGAGAGTAAACCCTCCTCAAAGACAAGACGATCACTGGAGAGGCCCGAGACCGAGTTTCTCCATTAGCAATTTAGGAAGAGGATCGCTGACTGCGAACCCTCTAACACACTCAGACGGGACATCTGAGAAGACGGACAAAATGGTCCGTAAAGAAATTAAAGAAGCGGAATATGCATATGATCCCGCTACAGAACCCATTAACCTCGGGAAATTGGGGGTTAAACTATCTCCTCCTGAATATGAAGGAGGAGAAACAATCGATGAGTTCCTAAAATTTACTAGGGAACTCTTAAACTTCCTCAGCATCTATTCGCTGTTGAAACCTGAAGCTGATTTATTCAGAGTCAGGTTTTTAGGGCAGATCCTCAAAGGAAAGGCTCTGAAATGGTATCAGCATACGATAAATTCGAACGCTGATAGGAATTGGAATTTTGAGGATACCATGGTGGCCCTCAAAAGATATTTCGTAAGGGACACCTCATCAAGAGATGCCGCTATGAAATTTGACTGCCTTTCTCAGAAAGGATGGTCAGTGACTGAATTAAAGAAGGACCTGGAGTGTCTGAGTCAACAGATGATCCAGAGCCCTTCTGAATATGACATGGCAAGGAGATTCCTCGCCGTGCTTAAGCCGGAAATCTCGACCAAGGTCGTTAGACACGGCTACAACCCTGAAAATAGCAACCTCAGTGCTATTTTTGAAGCCGCCAAGTTCATAGAAGAAGCTCAATTCTATGAGACCTGGGAAGAGCACAACCGACAAAGGCGCTCTAATGCGAAGATGTCAGGGAACAAGTTCCTCACATCTAAAGGTTCGTCTAAGAAACCGACAAACTTGAAGGCTCTGGAAAAAGGCGCCTTTCACAAACAAAACAATAACGATTTGAAGCAAATTGAGTGTTTTATTTGCAATCAGAAGGGACATATTAGTTCAAATTGTCTGAAGAGTAGCAGATCTAAGAAATCTGCTAATGTTGAGGCTCTCGAAATTGGAGAGCACAACGAAGGCACGGCAAATGCTGTGGATGCCGAGGAAAACTCGGAAGCGGAAGAACAATATGTCTCTGCTGAAGATGCATATGAGATGCAGCAAGAAGGCATCTCTGGAGATGATGGAGACAATGATGAGTTGTCTCTAGAAGACTGGTGTGCTTGCATCAGAATAGATGAAACGATGGACTCGGAAGATGAGTCTAAAGACGATGGATTAGAAGCAGCAGTAATGCAACTTCTAGAAGAAGATTCGGAGGAAAAATTGACATCCTCCAAGGTAACTGAGACTGGCGATCAAGTCACTTACCGACTCAGATCAACAAAAGACATGGTCCAGAACCGCGTCGAGGACGGTCCAAAGCGTGATTTCAAACGCTTAGGAGTAATTGAGGGATACATGCGTATCAATGGACAGAAAGCGCATGTACTCCTTGACGGCGGAAGCATGCTGGACATGATCTCAGCAAATTTTGCCACCGTCAATAAGTTGGATATGTTCCAACTTAAGAAACCAATTAAGTTGCAAATGGCAACCTCAGGCTCACGATCTGCTATTAACTAAGGAGCGAGAGCTGAATTAAAAGTAGGCGATTTAAAACAAAATCACTACTTTGACATAGTAAACCTGGATAGGTACCAGGTTATATTAGGAATGCCGTTCTTAAAGGAACATAACGTGCTGCTGAATTATGCGGGCTGTGGCTCCTTTAAACTGGGAGATAAATGGTTCCCAGTACGTGAAGGAGAATTTTCGACTCCTCTTAATAAAATAGGGGAAGGATCAGGCAGCATGATACTGCCTTCAAAAGGGTTCCCCAGAGAACCCACTAAAACCAAAGAGAACGTAAAGGGCAAATTCAAGCCCGATAAACGTTCTCATTGACTAGAAGACAACAACCCTCTATCTCTAGCCGGCGTACGAGTGGAGGGCACCACCTCCATCAACATGGAGGAGCGTTTAAAACTGCGCCAAGAATGGATCAATGAGATCCAAGATTTATTTATTCCCAAAAGACCCGAGTTACCACCTCTAAGGGAAATAAATCATGAGATTCTGTTAATAAATCTGAATCTCAAAATAAATCATAGGGCACCTAAATGCCCTGAACCACTCAGAGATGAGCTTAAAGCAAAGGTTGATCGCTACCTAGAGGCTGGATGGTGGAAAAGGACCAGCCTTCCTTCATCAGCACCTCTATTAATCGTAATTAAACGAGATGGCAAAATAAGAACTGTCATAGACACGAGACAGCGAAATGACAACACCCTAGCGGATGTTACACCAATGCCTGACCAAGAAACGATCAGGAACGACCTAGCTAGAGCTCGATTTAGGACAAAAATCGATCTCTCAGATGCGTATGAACAAATACGCATTCTACCTGAGCATGAACTGCGCTCGGTATTTGCAACAATTTATGGCAATATGATCAGCCGCGTTATGCAACAAGGAGACAAGAATGGGCCTCCAACATTTCAGAGACTCATGAACATCTCCTTTGCAGACATGATAGCAGTCTTTTTGCACTGCTACCAAGATGACATCTTTGTGTACTCAAATACTTTGGAGGAACACATGAGTCATCTAAAATTGACCTTTGATAGATTACGCAAACTAAGGCTCTATCTGAGCCGTAATCTTAAGAAAATAGACATACTGTCTACCAAGATGGATTGTCTAGGATTCATCATTGACGATGAAGGAATCCATATTGACCCCTCAAAAATCGACAAGATTTTAAACTGGAGAACGCCCAGAGACTATACGGATGTTCTCAGGTTCAACAGAGTAATCCAATATTTGTCTCAATTTCTACCCAATGTCACGGAGTTCACCGCTCCATTGACTGGAATGTGCAGCAACAATCGGGAGTTCGTTTGGATGGACTACCACGAAAATTGTTTCAAAAATTTAAAAAGACTGGTAGCTAGAGCTCTGGTCTGTAAACCAATTAATAAGGAACTTGACATTCCCATTTGGGTCATAACGGATGCCTCTGCTAGTGGAATTGGCGCCTGGTATGGACAAGGTCTTACTTGGGATACTTGCAAACCTGCAGGATTTATATCCCGTAAATTCACCCCAGCACAGATGAATTATTGTACCTGGGAACAAGAACTTCTAGGTATTCTAGAAGCTCTACTACGATGGGAGGACAAGTTACTGGGCCTCCAATTCACCGTAGTTACAGATCACCAGGCGTTAACTTTCTTTAAAGAGACGCAAACTGGATCTCAAAGACGCATGAGATGGTGGGAATACCTATCTCGGTTCAACTTTGAGATGAAATATCTCAAAGGAGAAAAAAACAAAGTAGCGGACAGTTTATCGCGCTACTATGCTAATGATAGACCTAATGAGGTCCATGATGTCGCAGCATATGTTAATGCCGACTTGAGGTTGGATCCGGAAGGAGAAGATCTCTCTCTAAATAGACGAAATGAGTTAAACCAATCTCATTCTCATCTAGCCATCATAGAATCAGAAGATAGTCTGATTCAGGATAGAGTAGAGGCTCGAGAAATCGAATCCAGAGAGTTGAATTATAATAAGGAAGTCGAACAACTCAAGGTTCCTAGACTCAACCTTGAAAACAATTCCCTAAAACTTGTCTTGAATTGTATTCCCAAGGAATATGTCAATGACAAGTTTTTCACGGAGATTTGGAAGAATGTAGATCGATTCGAAAGGTTCGATCTAAAGAAAGGGATCCTATGGACTACCAACAGGATCGGACAGAGAGTAGTCTGTGTTCCTAATGGACTATTCGAAGGTAAAAGCATTAAAGGCGTCATAATCGACGCCTGTCACATTACTTTGGGCCACTTGGGAATGCGCAAGACGCTAGGCTATATCCGGCGTTGGTTCTGGTGGCCCAACATTGCTGCGGACGTAGAGGATTTCTGCAAATCCTGTGGAAAATGCCAAACGTCAAAGGTCTCACGACAAAGGACACCAGGATGGCTCCATACGATGCCTATCCCCACGAGACCTTGGGAAAGTATCGGTATGGATTTTGTCGGTCCATTTACCGAAGTAGAAGGATCAAACTATATCCTTCTAGTTATCTGTAGGATGACCACTATGGTCCACCTACTCCCTACATGGACGAACGTATCAGCTAAGGGAATAGCAGAACTGTTCGTTAAAGAAATTGTTAGACTCCATGGTGTACTGGAGTCTATTGTATCTGACAGGGATACGAAGTTCACATCTATATTTTGGAGTGAACTCAGTAAAAGTTTAGGACAACGACTATTAATGTCATCGTTATATCACCCTCAAACCAATGGCTCTTTGGAGAGAGCCATCCAGACGATGTCTCAAATACTGAGATCACTGGTAAACGACTACCAAGATAACTGGAAGTCCCAACTACCCATGGTTGAGTTTGCAATGAACTCAGCAACCAGTGAATCCACTGGCTACTCTCCATTTGAATTGAATTATGGATGGATACCCAGAATGATTCAAGGAATCGGTGATGAGGCATCGCACGCAGGAGTAAAACAATTCATTGAGAACATCGGGGATGTTCTCGATAAAACGTTTGATAAATTAACTGCCCAACGCATGCGTCAAGCGGTAATGGCAAATAAACATCGTTGGGAAGGGCAAACCTTCCAAGAAGGGGATCTAGTATTCCTATCAACGGAAAACATTAGCCTCCCAAAGGGACGAGCTCGAAAACTTTGCCCAAAGTATTTAGGACCTTACAAGGTCCTGGAAACCTTTCCAGATCGATCCACATACAAGATTGATTTACTGCCGGACCTAAAAGCGAGATGCATCCATGACGTCTTCCACAAAAAGGTCCTTAAACCAGTCATTGAAAACGACTCAAAGAAGTTTCCCAAGAGGGAAACTCGAGTCCACTACGATATTGGGAATGACCTGGAACAAGAATGGGTTGTTCAATCGATAGAAGACCATTGATGGTCTCCTAAATTATTATTCCAGGTACGTTGGGAATTAGGAGATTCCACTTGGGAACCTCTGGAAATTGTAAATGAACTTGAAGCTCTAGATCAATATCTAGAGCTTGAGGGTGTGAAAACACCCTCGGATTTACATTGTGTGTAAAACACGCTTTGTGGCAGTGAAACGGCTCATTGGCCAGTGGAGTTTCCCAGGGAAATTTCCAACCCTGACAACAAAAACGGAAAATTATTTTCTCACGAAACTTAACTGCAAAACATGTCGGCTGAACAACATGACCGTCGAGACTTGAGGAGAGAGGAGCAGAGTGCCTCTCCTCACGAAAGGAAATCGAACCGACAAGGTTCCAAACACTCAAGGAGATCCCCATCTCCTCTCGACGAATATGATGCGGTGTCAATTTTAAATAAACTGGTCCTGGATTGGGAAATACATCGAGAGACACACCTGCCTCTCCATCCAAAACGATGCGCAGACTGCGCAAAATTCTTGAAACACGTCATTGAAACGACACAAGGTGGCTCATTTGCCATCTTCCTAGAAAAACAAAAGAAACACTGGCGGAAAGTTCTCCACAACGAGATGCAGGAAGAACTAGACAACGCTTATGACGCTGGTCTCCAGAGGAGCGAGAGATGAATTTCGGAGCTCGAGGAAGAGCTCGATAAATATCAACAGAGAGTCTCTCAACTCTCACAAGAAAAAGAGAACTTCGAAAAGAAAATCGACGAGATGTCTCGAACGTCGAGGAACAAAAAATCCTCAGGGCTGGCTCACACCAGCAGGGAAGAGGCTCGCTCAGACAAGCATTGGAATAAACAAAAACAAGAAAGCTCTCCCATCAGAGCTTGCTGCTCCGCTGCACCTCGTCACCAAATCTCCCCCACGGCTCTGACGCCCGTTGAGGAAGGTCCTACAACCATCCTCCTCCCGTCCACTTCCGTTCCTCCCCTTTCTATGAAAGGGAAAGCAAGGAGGACGATGTACGAGACGGACTCGGACTTCAACAGCGAATGCGAAGTCAATTCGGCTGCCCCTTCCCTGTCGGGCGATGAGGAGGGGCTCAGAACCGCGCTCAACGAGTCAAGACGTGAGCACGCCTGTGGAATGGAGTACTTTACACTCCCCCCCCAATACCGCGCGGATTCCACATGGATTCCATGCAGATTCCGTGTGACATTTTCACCCATCTAGGGTATAAACATGTTACAATAGTTACAGAGGGGGATTCTACATGTAATGCAAGCTTATTTCAGATAGCTTTGTGTGGAATCAATGTGACATGCTTTCCCTGTGGTGACTTGTGACATTGTCACGCAGTGCGGAATGCGGAATGTCCGCAGAATGACCGCGTGGATTCCGCGTGGATTCCACAAGGAATCCCCTTATTTTGATTCAGTTCCAGAACACCTTTTCACTTACTCCTCCACTCAATTACTTTTTCTTTAGCTTCTAACACATCTTCCACTTGTTGCAAGCTGCTTCATGTATATGTCACATCATGTGTAATTTTTTCCCACAGTTCAAACTGAGAACTGTGGCAGTTATTGAATGAATCACACAAATCCTAATCACTAATTTCTTTCTCACTTAGCTGCTTCCTCCTAACTTTCTCATGCATTCCATTATTCCCATGAGGTGTCCTATACATATGTCACATCATTTGTCATTTTTTCTCACACTTTAGAAACTGAACAAAACAGGCGTCTTCCTATTCACTGCATTCTTTTTTACTCAGGTCATCCAGCATCCACCACTCTTGTCCACTATGCTGGGAGTGAACTGAAAATCTGCTTGCCACTGTTGGAACAAACCATAATTTTTGATTTTTTCTCAAACTTCAGGGACTGAAAATCATGCATTCCATTGAACAATGCACATACAATACTTCCTGCTCACCACTGTTAAGATTGATGCCCTTGATGTGATTTGTTCTAAGTAACAGGAGTCTCAGCCCACTTCCAGCCAGCTGGACAAAGATTCTGGACATCAAGCCAAATGATGACAAAGGTCAAACTGACAACAAGCTCAAGAGGAGATGAGAGGAATTTATTCAGATAAGAGCAATATTCAATTAAGTTTGAACTGAGGAATTGTACTATACATGAGGGTTTATATACTTAGAAGAACAAAGGAAATGTGCAGTATGTGCAGCTAGTTACCTATGAAGGGGAATGTGAAGGCAATAGCTAAAGGAGATAAGCATCCAATAAGTGACATAGCAAATGATGATGTAATATGAAAGGAGTGTATCATAGAAGGGGAAAAGAAAGTTGTAACAACCACTTTCTTCACTCTTGCTTTCTCACTCTTCCCCTAATGTCAAAAGGGGGTTCCTGTTGTATCTCCATCATTTGTCTAAGTGTTTTCCACTCATGTCACCTCATTTGATCAAGACACATTCAGAATTTGACCAAGGTGAAAACAAAATGATCATGAATTTAGCATTTGCTGAGATTTGTGCAAAAATATTCACTTGTTTCCTGAACTAGAACTTAGTTCACCCTTATTTACATCTTGGGACAGTGTAGAATATTGAAGTTTCTATAATCAAAATCTCACCACACACTTTGTTTTGGATCATGGGAAAATATTACAAATGCTATCAAATGTACATGGAAGCCTGAGAAAAGTTAGGGAGCAAAGCAAACAACTACATTCTTTGATTGATAAAAATTCACAATTCTCATTTGTGTAGCTGTGGGAAAGCTAGAAAATCATGTGACATTGTGTCAAAGTGTGACAATGGTACTTTGTGCAGAAACACCAGGAGGTCAGACATATGATCAAAATCTGACCATACACACTTTTTTGAACCGTGGGAAAATGTTGTTAATTATGTCACATACACATAAAATGTTGTGTAATCAATGGAGCATGTACAGGAAGCCTAGGAAAAATATGGGGCCAAGCAAACAATCAATTACAATGCTTGATTCAGAATGTCACAATTCTCACTTTTGTGGGGTGTGGGAAAGTTGAAAAATCATGTGACATGTGTTAGAGTACTATGTAATAATGGGAATATATGTAGAAATACCAGGAGTAAAGTGCATAGCAAAGTAGATGGACTAGTTCTAGTATTGTGACATGATGACATTACTAAGTCCACAATATAGTGCACAATCATGTGGAATCCACGGAATCTGCGTGGATTCCACACGGAAGGGGGGGGGAGTGAAAAGTACTGGTGGAATGCACTGTGTAGAAGGGGAAGACCCGTCTTCCTCCTCTAGAATGATGATAGACGAGGCTCCCCTCTCCGCAAGGATCGAGGGTGCCTCGTCTCAACCAGGGAAATACGAGCCACCCGCAGGCGCCAGGAGGACCAAGAACAGGCAATTCCCTCCGGGACACTGAGACTCCCTCATCAGGGAACCTGCTTCCTTCAGAATGGGAAGCATTAGCCAGTTCTACAGGGTGGGAATATTCGGGCACGTCTGCATCAAGGCAAGCTTGTATTGGGAAGGAGATGCTATGCATCTCTGGGCGAAACATTCATCCACCGAGAAATGGTACTGGATGAATGGCAAACCCATGCAAATGGCAAGAGAAGCATCGAAGGTGCCTCTCGACCAGAGATCTGTTGCTCAACGATGGGCAGTCAGAGAAGCCACTGCTTCAGGGTTTCTCCCGTTGGATGATTTGTCGAGGGAACCCAACGTTGAAGGAATGGCCAGGAGAAAGGAATTCCCTCCTTCCGTCTGACGAGAGATCGACGGTCGTTTCAACATCCACGACATTACGGCGTGGATGTTCCTCAAAATGACAGAACCTCACCCAAGTGAGGGAACTGTCAACTGGTTCTGGTGGCTGACTTGCCACATGCTTAAGGAACTGGGCCTCTTCAAGAGGACAGTTTCTAGACTTGGACTGTGGGAGGAAGGATTGATAGAGTATGCCCCACGCCGACTCGTGCATGAAGGGGAGTTTACTCTCGATGATATAGTCACGCACTTTCACAGGTGTGGACTAACCAGCAGCGACTGCAACTCCCTGTTCAGGGACTTTGCTAGAAACCATCTCGTCGGCATGGAACGGCCAAGCGAACCTGACTGGAGCAGAGTCCACCCAGTCCTGAGGGTCTCGAGACCCTCAATGTCCCAGCGAAAGAAAGGGAAAGGGAAGAGAGGGAAACCTCTAGCAGAACGCCTCGAAAGAGGCTTAAAACTTGATCAGAGGACTGAAACGCCAGTCCTCCCTTATTGTGAGGAAGCTCCAGTTGGGGATATTCCCCCAACCTCGACTAGGGTCGGCGCTGACCCTCCTTCAGGACCTGGAAATCCCTCGTCCTCAGCAATGGACATCGAAGGTTCCCCCATGGGACCTATATGAGCCTGGAGGACTTCGTCGTCGCAAAAGGGGAATTTCTCCTTCCAACTGTCAATTCATAAGATTGTACCTTCGGGACAATCTGGTTGGGAGGGTGTGAGGGCTCTGTGTCGTTCCTCTGGGGAGCCCTCGTCTTGTTATTGGGACTGTTCGTTTAGTGCATTTATAGAACGCACTTTATCTTTTTTTAATTATACATAGTGATGTGTGTGACCTTATGTTGCACGCCCAAATAATTAGATAAGCAGTTTACTTTTTTGTTCTTGCCACCACGTTGCACATCCAATATAATTGGTTCAGTGTACGACGCACTGCGAGAATTAAGTAAGAAACCAAAAACCATTACAACAAAGCTTGCTGCTAAGAATAGGTCATGCAGCTGATTAGATAAAGTTGCATTGCACACTGCAATGGCAAAAAAACACAATATTGACAACAATATAGATACAGAATATATATACATATGTTGGGTATCAAAAACTGTTAAATGTATAATGTAGCTGTTTGAGCAAATAAGAGCATACAAGTTTTTACTGGCAAAAATAATTCGCAGCGTACCGGACTAAAAACACACCCACTCAAGCGCTGGTAACACATTAAACATTTGGGCCGCACTCCCTCAAAAAATGTATTTCCTGCTTGGCGACACAAAGTAACAACACAAATCTAAACTGCAGAAGTGTGAGATATATATATATAGAATTAAGATGGACCATACCTGTACTACCCTGATTTCCTAGCTCCAATACAAAAGTGCACAGTTCTTCAGTGAGATTATCTATCATTTCTTCAGCTTTTTCCAAGTGACGGCCTGCCACTTTTACTAAATTGAGGAAGGCATAATTGAGCCATGTTTGCTGCTGCATGTAGACCGGGATCAAGTGACAGAGGTGAACTATAAGCAAAATGCACTGGAGCGACAGAGTATGGAGGGTTGAGATGAGAAAATGATAGGACTGTGGGTCTATCGTGCCCACTGGTCGAGGGTGGAGAAATCTCATGTATTGATAGTGTATAGTCTGCGATGACTTGCACAGTTTCAAGAATGGGTTAAGGTTTTCTCTGAGAACTGAGTTGGCTGATGGGAGATCGATCAAGCCAAATGGTTTCATGGGAGGGTAGAGTTCATTCCAATATTCTATAGTGGGCAGAATTTGTAGTGAGTGCTGTGCAGCCATCATTAGTAGGTCAAGGCATAGATCTTGACACAATACATACCAAATTGTTATAAACAGGGGTTGAATTGATCTCTGACCAGTTGTCATCTGGTTCCGTCTCTGAGCTGAAAGCCAAAGCTTGCGTGGGGTGCAGTCCTACAGGAAAATTGCTATCAGATTCAGTTATTGAGCTGGATAGAGCATGCGATATGCATGCTGTCAGTCTTGCAACATGGTTGTGGGTACTAGGTGATGGAGAGGATGTTGAGAATTTCAAGGCAGCGCGGTGTGATCTCATAATACAAAAATGAGCATACTAGATGGAGGTTAAATGTAGTTACCTGTAAAACAAAGAAAGCATATGTTTAGTCAGTATTGTCTTCATTGTCTGATTCTTCTTCAGGGATTCCTTCAATTGTGAGCTCAAAGAATGGCTTCTCACCAACGTAGAAACAATTATTAAAGGTCGCTTTGACTTCTGGTAACTTCTCCTCTTCTTTCAAAGGGAATGGAATCATTGCAACAACAGCTTGAATACTCTTGATGTTGATGAGTTCAAGAGCATGCTCTTGGGGACTGCACACAAACAGTGTACCATGCAAGTCCCTTAGAAGGTTTGGTTGAGCATCAGAACAACATCGAACCATTGTGACAGTTGTCAAGGCATCATATATGGGAATTTGAAAAAAGTATAGGACTTTGGTGTGGTATATGGTGTTATTCAAAGCATACTGGCCTTTGGTTAGGTACAATCAAGGATAAGAATGATGCACCTTACCTTAATATTGCGTGAATTATGATAATTCTTTATCCTTTCCTTGGCTTCTTCTTTCCACACACATCAAACTATCTGACCATTTGGTAAACGTAGTTGTGCCCATTTCTGCACAACTACTCATTCACCTGCTGTCAATTCATGGCCGTTGCTCACCAAATACATTTTGATTGCCTCTTCTTCCATTGGTGGTATGGTACAATGGTTCCTATCTTGTGCATGCAAAAGGATAAAGTGATCACCTAAGTTAATAGACCCATATGGCATTTGCTTTGTGGGATTGAGATTGGGTATCAGTGACATCAGGGCATTTATCCGTGCATGTAATAGACCACATTGGGACAGGTTCAAAAATGGATTGGAAGGTTGTTGGACCTCACGCCTGATATTACCAATTGTATTTTCAAGTGCCCACTGGGCTATGAGGTTAAGAGGGCCACAGCGAATCGTCTCCTGTGCTGCATAAAGAATAGCATGTGTACAAGGCTGTATGAGATGCAGAAGCATTTCTTTGCATTGGTAATATTTCTTCCCAAATTCAATCTCCCACTCAATAATCATTGGAGAGACGAGTGATGGGGTCGACAGTGGGACAGTCATGAGAAGGATTTTCCATTCTTTCAATGGCATCCGGGTCCATATCATCCTCAAAATGCACATTCCGAATGGAATCAATCATTGCTTGAGGTATTGAGAGTTTTTCATATGATGACTGGGGAATTTCTGTTGCATCAAAAATGAACTCATTGTCGGATTTGTGGTGCTGTTCCTGGTCCATTTGGCAATCGTCTTCAGGTTGTGGCCCTTGTTTGTCATGATTGTCATCAAAAACATCTTCCTGTGCATAGATCCAGGTTTCGCGGTCTGACAACGAAGGTGCTGTAGGTGCAATATCACCGTTGTGAGTTCCCAGTAAATTTCCTTGAACTCCAGGTACAGTGACTCAAAAAACTGTCCCAATGTTTGGCACCTTTTGACTGTTTGTGGCATAGCATCACACAAAGACCAAATACAGCCAAACCTTTGGTGTACATGAACGATTATTACATAATACCTACATGACAAACCAGGAAGTACGTAATTCTGTGCATTTCCCATGGAGATATAGGCAATTTGGTTTGATACCTCATTGGGACAGTTATTTGAGTTGGCCTCAGAAGTATCAGAATCTGATGGTGGCTGGTTCCTGTGGCATGAGAAATCCAATAGATTCCTATTAGGGTGATTGTACCTTATATTGTTCCTGAATTCAATGTATTCAACAATGGCCAGCATCCAGAGTCCCCCAATGCAACATGCATCCCATCTCCTCTGCTCAGAAGGAAAACATCCTCTCCAGTGGTTTCTCCACCCATCATATTGCCTCCAAACTTGGTGTTGGCAGGTCCACTATCTCCAGACTCCTTCAGGATCTTCACCCCAACTGACAAATCTCTTCTGGTGGTCATCCTTCCAAGCTGTCTCCCACTGACAAACAATCTGTCCTCACACAAATCACCACTGGGAAGGCTGCCAATGATGTCCAGGTCACCAACCACATTAACAGCATCATCTCCCACCCAGTCTGCCCACAAACAATCAGAAATGTGCTGAAGCAGCACTCATTCAATTCTGTGACAAAAAGGAAAAGCCATTGCTCACTGTAGTGCACAGGAAGAGGAGGTTGGCCTTTGCTCTGAAGCACACGGAATGGACTGTGGAGGATTGGAAGAGGATTATTTGGTCAGATGGGAAGCAATGGGTGTGGAAACAGGTGGGGGATGAGCTGATTGAGAGGTAGGTCCAAGGACAGTGAAATTTGGTGGTGTGAATATCATGGTATGGGGCTGCATGGGCTGGAATTGTGTTGAATAACTTACAGAGGTTGAGGGGAGGATAAATGCTGACCAGTATGTGAACATTTTGGACAACCACTTACTGCCCAGCATAGAGGAATCTGGGATTGGTGATGGGGAGCACATTTTTCAGCAAAACAATGAACCAAAACACACCTCCAAAAATCCAGAAACTGGATGGAAGAGTACAATATCACTCTCCTGGACTGGCCTGCACAGTCTCCTAACCTTAATCCAATTGAACACCTCTGGCATCATATCAAATTGCAGCTGTGCAGGCATGAGACACCAGCAAAGGGAGCTTGGGAGATTTGGGAGAGAGTGGCAGAGGTGTGGAATGCTATAGAGCCAGAGGTGTGTCAGGGGTTAATTGAGAGTATGCCTAGAAGGTTGACAGCAGTTATCAAGGCCAGGGGAGGCAATACAAACTACTAAATTGTGCATTTTCTGTCATTCTGATGCTCACTCAAAAAACTGTCCCAATGAGGTGTCAAAATGAATTGCCCATATCTCCATGAGAAATACATCAAAGCACATACTTTTTAGTTCATCATATATTTATTATGTCATCCTTTTTTATGTACACCAATAGTTTGGCTGTGTTTGGTCTTGGTGTGATGCTATGTGACAAACAGTCAAAACATGCCAAACATTGGGACAGTTTTTTGAGTCACTGTATATTGGCAGCATCAGGCTCGATGTTAGGTTGAGGGGTGTGGGCATCAGTGGTCATTTTGACATCAATGTCATGTTCTGCAGGGGTAGTACATATGTCGTTAGATGATTCGCCCTCTGGAAGTGGTCCTTGTGCATTGGATACAGTTGGCCTACTAGAGCGCCTGACCTAACAAGCAAATTCCATGAGTAATGATGTGAATGTGCTCTACTGTCCTTGTGCTCACCTTGTTGTCCCTCGACCGTTGTGACACTCCCTGTCCCCAGCATCAATCAAAGTTCACAAAGAGGGCTTCTTCATTGGCCTCTCTATATTTCCTGTGTGCATGGTAAGTTGTATAGCACACTTCCTTACTGCCCTTGCAGTGTCTTGAACAGGTGCAGACGCACTTGCCCTTGCAGCTCACAAATTTGTGCATTTTGGACATGTAAAAAATTTCATGTTGCGCACATAGATTAGATACATGCAACGACTATGGAATACGGGATGTAGCAGGAATTGGAGGGATTGGCGGTGTGTGATGTCAGATGGCAGAGTTTGGCAGGGTTCTGCCATGCCAATTCTCACTGGGATTAACCGTTGATCTCCTAATCTGGTGATTAGAAACCAGTTGCTGTATTGTCTTCCTCCAATCAAATATTGAATATGAACTTGATTTGTGATCATTCCATTGGTGTTAACTGTTCCATCTGTGTTTCTGACTCTGATTGGTTTTTGCAATGTTTCTTTTGGTAACTTGGTGGTTACTTCTTCATCAATAAAATTCCCTTCTGCTCCACAGTCAATTAGAGCTGAAGTTTCAGTGGGTAAATTAGGCATTTCCACAGAAATTGAAAGGTGCTTGTCATTATTTGATCTTACTATTACAGAATCAAGCGCTAACTGTGAATGTCCATTTGTTATGGAAGTGTCAACTGCTGTGTGACGCTTCCAGGTTAAAACCCTCATTCTCGAGTTCGTTGAGAAGACCTTCTTGTTCATCAGCCTTCATCCCAGCAAGGATCACTCTGATGCTTGCAATGGGGTCGTCTTCCTTGTCCTTGGGCACATCTTCAGGGATGGATCTGATCCCCTTATTCTGAAACGATGAGGAGGCCCTGGAGGAGGTGTTTGATGTGGTGTTTTGTTTGGGACAATTCCTTGAAACATGCCCCTGGTTTCTGCATCTAGAACATTTTCCAGCTTTCATATATTCCTCCTTTTGTTCATCTGTCAAATGTCCAGTGGGCATTGCATTTACTGATCGGGTTGATCCACCCCTATTATTGGTGTTTCAGTTAAAATTAGAGCGATTCCCTTGTCCTGGTTTTCGCCCAAGTGCTCGCATCATCTCCCAAGCACCATGAAGCTGTTCTGCCTTTTCATAAGCTTCTTTCATTGATAAAACATTTGCCTCAAGGATTTTTGTGGCAATGCTTTCAGGGAGTCTTTTAACAAATGCCTGAAGCTGTGCTGTTGTTCCTTTCAATCCTGAAGTTCCAATCTCCATACAGAATTTTCTGATGCATTCAGGGACTGAAACATCGCCCCCTACTCTAAGATTGGCTAAATTGTTTAGGGCCCTGAGTGCGCTGTTGACTTCGCCCCAATCGGCTAAGAAGCACTTCTTGAATTTGGCCCAACTCGTCCAAGTAAGGGTTGTTTCTTCTGCATTGTCTAATTTGTCCTTGATCAGGACTTTCCAGTCATCAAGTTCCTGCCCAAGACAGGCAAGAGTAAATCAAATTTGCTTCTGTGTTTTG